>JAGDQP010029666.1:0-23199 GCA_022664845.1 Lepisma saccharinum | reverse complement strand
TTCCTGGAGAAAGAGAGAGAGAGAGAAAGGAAGACCATACCTCATCTACGGTTAGATTGTTTCTCCTGTCCTCAACAGGCCCTTTTGAAAGAGGTTGTTTTACATTTTTAAATTATTAAATATTGTTCTAGTGCTCTAAACCTTTTATTTACACACTTTTCTTTACGGTTTTTTGGCGTTGAGAAACTTTATAATGTATATGTTGTACAGTATATATATTTTAAACAAATATACTTGCTTGTAGTCACTTTTATAATCACCTTTTTGAATATATTCGCCATCTTTCTCTGTTTCGATGTATTATTCATAGGCCTCGCTCTCCGCAATTTTGTTTTCTCACAACATAGCTTTGGCCCCTAAATCCACAATCGCAGGAACTATTCTTTGTATCAATCAGACTCTCCTATTATTTAGATTGTTCCTCATAACTTTCAAGATTGACTTTCGGTATAGAACAATGGAATAGAGAATAGTGTTCACATTAAAGATACCAGCGACAAATGAGCGATGGAGGATTGTGAACAGCACAAAATTAAAACACTGATCCAAATTCCTTCTTTTGGTTTTATTTACAGGACTATCGTTTCGAATTCACACTAAACTTCATTTTTAACTGGAACCAATGAAACTTGAAACAAACAATTGCAGCAATACATTATCTCGAAAATCTTTTACTTCGACACATCCTGTAAAGAAAATCAACAAACCTTGCGGAAATGTTATATAATTATGCTTCTCTGTTACCAAATTCCAGTCAACACATTTCTTAAAAGCCCCGTTCCTTGAATCTGTACCTACAAAACTGTCACAACAATTGCCCCTCCGCTTTCATTCACCATGGATATCCTATCATCTCAAAATAGTTGGAATGTGTCAAAGGTTTCCGAATCTGCAGTTTACATTATTTAACGCTATGAGCACTCCAACTGCCATCATTAGTATAAAATAACTCCTGGAAATATCATCACCCAACCCCTGTGATGAATACGTAGTGCCGTGAATGTCAGATCAGCATTGCGCTTTGGAAAGCGGAAGCGCGTGGGTTCAAAGTCCGCTGCCAAACATGGTGCCTGAAGATTTCCAGAGATTCTTTCAATTTCACGAGTCGATTGTTGAGTTGCTACCATCACTAAAGCCCTGCCCGCTAACTTCCACTCAGGTACGATGTTTGGAAGCGGAGTTCGAACCCACGTGCTTCCCATTCCCAACGCGTAATGCTGTTCTGAAATTCACGGCATTAACGTGGGCCTACTGGATCACAATACATGAGATACCACATTTAAATTTATCACAGTGATGTTTCCAGGAGTTCTTTTATATTAATGATAGCAGTTGGAGCGCTCATAGCGTTAAATAGTGTAAAAATATTACCTACCAAGTTTTACTTTATAATATTAGAGAGTTGCAAACGGAATTTCTAGCAAAGTTTTCAAAGAAACTAGCAAAAGATTACACGCTTTTGTAAATAGAACCTGAAGATCATTGACATGATGTGTCACTTGACCCATGTTGCAATTTAAGAAAATTTCACTTTTTGCCACTAGACCACAATAAAATAGGACGGCATCCAATGCTTGACCACCACATTCTCCCTTAAATTAAAAGTGGCACGTGTCGGGATTCCTCCTAGAAATCAATTGGTTACGAAATTAACGGAATGGGAAGTTTAACGTGTCAACTTCATCAATAACTTTAATCTAATATTGAAACTATCTTCAGTGCAACCTCTTATATTAAAGCGAATGGAAAATGTATAACATATGTATGGAGTGCTGCCTACCCTTCAGGTGCTCAGAACAAAATTTCGAAAACTTTAAAGTTCTATAACTCGTGTTCCGCGAAACTCCGAAACGTAGTTCTACAGGAATGTTCAATTGAACACATCATCAATGCACCGTAGAAGTTTCATGCTGATTTTCGTGTCCCACCGAAGACAGTTTCCTTGTTAGTAATTTTAACAAGAAGTGTAGGAGTAAGGAAAACATCACACTTCTTTTCGGACTTTGTTGTGTCAAAGAATTGAGTCACAGCGTCCACAACAGTATTTCGAAAAATACAAATATTTAGTCGCAGTATACTGATTATGTATACATCTAGGAGGCACTGACTTATGCTTGTTCCTAACTGAATTAAATTTAGATGTGTTTGATTTTGCCTGCGTCTTCCATATAAGTGTCCTCATTTAGGAGCTAAGCAGTGGCATGTACTGTGGGCTATCTGGACTACCACCGAAGTTTAAACCTGTGAAGAAATATTGTAATCTACATGTGTGATGATAATTTACATGAAAGTGAAAAAGAAAAATCCGAACCGAAAATATTTGGAAATTTACAATTTTTAGGTGCAGTTTCCAACTCTGTAGGAAGGACTTCTTATTTTCCTCTGGTAGTCCAGCTCAAATTCTGCACCCACCTTCGCGCGTGGAAGGCACAAGACTAATGATTCGATTTAAGAAGTGGTAGACTATGATGCATTTGTGAAGAGAGCTGGATCATTCACACACACACACACACTCTCTCTTTCTCTTCCTTCTGGGAAAGAGAGAGAGTGAGAGCGTGTGTATGTGTGTGTGTTTGTGCGCGCGTGCGTGCGTGAGAGAGAGTGGGTGAGTTATGAAACATTTCAGTGAGCTGTGCAAAGTTCAGTCAGTCAGATCAAGGATAGAAATTGTATGTTAATTACCGCATTTTCACATTTCTAATAACTACAGCTAGTGTGTAAAAAGTTTTTGAGCATTAAAACGGGTAAAATCTTCGGCACAGGAACAAATTCGTCTTAGCAATTTGGACGTTTCGTCATAGAGAAGGAAATCGTTATTTCCATGTGAAATAAATATAAAGAGACATTTTTGGCCATTTTAGGATGTTCACAAGCAAGAAAAACGAAATTTTTTCAAGTTTTCTCCTCAGCGACACGAGGCAAATGCCAGGATGCTACCTAGAAACTAGGCCCTGGCTAACTACCTTCCACATCTTTTCTCTACCTTATTCCAGTATAGATGCCTAACAAATGCAAAACTTAATTGAGTTCAATTTCAAATATTCATCTCATTTTCACAGATACATGCAACTTTTTAACAATTTAATTAACCTTAATATTTCGTACATTCATAGGATAAGTGTTTTATCAATGTTCTCTTGAAATCGTTTAGTGGCCTCATTTGGCAAATAGACCTTTCACTTCAATGACCCGGCTCTCTTCTTCTCAAGATAAAGCAAAGCACTCCACTAGAGGCGTATATTTTTTAAATAAGAAATCCTTATTCAATTTCATGCATTTATTTATTCATTTATTTTATTTACGTTCTACGGAAAATTAATTACAATGTAGGCCGCGATGGCTCAATGGTAGAGTGTCCACCTCTTGTGTTAGGGGTTGTCGGCTCGATCCCTGCTCATTCCATGTGGGCTTTATGATGGACGAACCATGTGCGTTGGTTTTTTCGGGATTCTTCCATTTTCTTCATTCTACCAATTCATCCCATTATCATAAATCCGTATGTGCCAAAGTTGCCTAAAGGCCTGAAAAATTAAATTAAAATTTGTTCATTATAAAAGTATAATGTTATTCTTTAATCACAAATACACTGTGTTAAGGCGCCGCGGCGGTGTAATGGATAGCACACCTAACCGGAAATTGGAAGGTCGGGTTCAAGTCCTGGTCATGGAAGTGTCAATTTTTCTGGGCGTAATTTTCGACTTTACACGATGTGTTTGTGATAAAGGAATAATATCAGAGAGAGATGTGTGATAGATAATATCCTAGAGCTATGAGTACTTTTACAGTGGTACATGGTTTGTTCTTCCTTCTTAAACGAAAGTTGCTACAAGTAGAAATTATTTTCTAAGAATTAGCTATGCCCTCCTTGCAAGTCTTATTTATTACTTTGGGTAGTGGTAGTCCAAGCTGTGAATCCAGAATACGCCACTGCAGCTAAAAACCAGTGGGAATTAAGAAGACAAAAAGAGAAACCCAGGTCACGAGAAATATATTTGTGTAGATAAAATAAAACCATAGACTAAATAATAAGATAGACGTACACCGCTTACCTATTTCCGTCTACGCTAAAATTGATGGATTTTTGCTTAAGAGCACGTGATTTTGAATTCTACCGTTTGGTGGCTCTGGTGGCTACTACTGGAAAGAACCAGCGACTGAAGGTAGCGCAGACGAAAATAGGTAGGCGGGATAGTCTATCTTATTATTTAGTCCATGATAAAACTGTCCTTGAAGAATAGGTTTCTTGTTTGTATGTATGTACACCAATAAAATGGCTGTTTATGCTGTATAGGCAGGAAACAAGATCATTTCCTGAGTACTATTAAATTTCAATTCATATTTCAGTTCCTTCTGTACTTTTAGCAATGCTAGTAGTGTCTAGCATCTAAAGTACATTTGAGGAGCTTATTTTCAAAAGGTCATATACCGAGCCGCCGTAGCTCAGTGGTATGGCGTTGGCGTAGCCTTCGGGAGGTCGTGGGTTCGATTCCAGAAGCCGACCATCGTGACTGAAGTTTTTCCAGGGTTTTTCCTCAGTTACACCAGGCAAATGCCGAGATAGCACCTTTAACATAGACCCTCCCTAACACATTCCCGAATCCTTTCCCCTTCCCTTTCCCGGCCTGAGCTTTACGTGCCTAAAGGTCATAAATATAATTCATTTGAAAAGGCATGTGTTCAATGACGCAAATTTTACAGTAGGCGTAAACATATTTATTTTTCTGGGAGGGCGAGCTTTATAATTATGTGAATTATTTAATATTGTAACAAAAGACATTGACTAGCTACAATATTAATTAGATCACTCGCACAATTACAGTGCTTGTCCTCCTAGAGAAATAAATTTGTTTACGCCTACTGTAAATTTTTTTATACTGGACATTTTGAAAATACCTTTTCGAAAATAAGCTCCTCATTTACAGACATGATTCATATTAGAACTTGGTAACTACATCAGACATAAAACCAATATAATCAATATTATTTCTATCTCGAACAAGAAATAAGTATTAATTCTTTCATTTATTTAGTTCACCTTCCGCTATGATTAGGAACACTGCTGCCATCTAGTGAGCACTAAATGTTCCATATATGAAAATCAGTGCAAGTTCTACAGATCTTTCTCATATGATTACTATTTTGGATTCAGTATATCTAAACTTGCTTGAATATATAGTAATACATGTGCATGGCTATGTTACGTATGTCGCAAGCTTTGAGAATAAAACAATAATACTAAATTAGAAGAACAAGCAATAGGTAACAAGATTTTCCGTAAATGGTATTTCAGCCTAGTTGCCAGTTCAATGAAATGTTTTATCTCTCGAAGTGTTTAAGGGGCCTTCAGCAATATTAAAGCGTTATGATTGTTACCAAATGCAAGATCTCAACAAACTGTTCTAGTTTGTTTAGCTGTGCAAACAGGCTTTTCATGTAATCGTACTCTTTTCATTTGATCGAGGTAGACTTATATGTCAACCGAATTTTTTTTCAATGACAGTTGATTAAAATTCGTATCATCCGTTTTGTAATCACAACATGTCATTATCTTTTGAATTTGATAAGATGGAAAAAGATCTAGCTGAACACGCAGTTCAAAAACACCTACACTATATTTCACATGATCCAATCAAAGTTCCTGAAGTGCACGTTAAAAGTAAAACTTACCACTACGTTAAAATTTTCATAGATAAAAATCTCAGGACGATTAAAGAAGAACATTCTTCTATGTTCATCCTTTGACTCATATCTATGGAAAAAATAACATAGTGTTTTATCCTTGTCGTGTGCACTTGAGAAACCTGGATTGGATCGTGTGAAATATAGCGCAGGTGTCTTTCAGTTACGTGCTGAGATAGATTTTTTTCATGAGAAAATTTAACCTTCCGGCAAATTCAACTGAAAGAAAATATTGCACTTTTCCACATAAATAGTGTCTTACGGTAAATTGGTATTAAGGTCATAATTAAGCAACGTGCCTACTAAGGACCGGATGCGAATTTCGGATCTGTGTATCAATGTGTGGAACTGGGGGCGGAACCTATTTGAAGATCCAATAAGATGACATTTTACAATAGCGAGGTGTATTTAGCTCCTTTGCTCAAGATGGCATCGCCACTTGTTGTTTATTTACAAAGCTGTCTCGAATATGAATCCAAATTCGTGTGTAATGTGCTTTCGAGTGCCTCGTCAGTGGCTATGTGAGGTTTTTTTTTTTTAGGAGTAGGCATTTAGGCATTTATTTTGATATATGCCTAGGCTAGAGTGCCAAACGGAAAGTAAGTGTTTGTATTACTTTGCATATTTTTTAGATGATAGATCAGGCTCCTTCTGTGCTCTTTCTTTTTAAATTTAACAAGTGGTTATTTTCGTGTAATGGCAATTATACTAATTAATAACTACTTTAGCGAGGCTATAAAGGTAAGGTTAGGATTCTGAATTTGAATTTACTTATTGCCTTGGGGCTTAGGCAAAGGCTTCGATATTTCAGTTTTGAAGGTTAGGTTAAATACAGTTTCATATACATTGTCTATTATTATTCTCATACACTCTAGGCTGGAGTAAATAGAGTGTTCTTCCGTTACGATGCACAGAAAAGTTCATTGTGGGTGGCTGTAAGACGTCAGATAGTAAATTAATCATCGGAAATGTAGAAGACGTGTCTTCATGATCATTTAGACCCTTGTACTTTGACATCAAAATTTCCCTGTGAAGAACAAATTGCGATTGGAATATTATCAAAACTACGGAGTCTGTGTGCCAGTGATTCCGCTGGACTCCCCTGTGGGGGGTGTCAACCCCCAAATTCTCAACAACACGCCCTCCCAACTTTAAAATGTTTGAGCTAAAAAAAATCGATAGAAACCATGCAAAACTCAACTTACATCCTCCCAATTTTGACTTTGCACCGCTAAAACTAAAAATCCTGGCGGAATCCCTGCCGTATGCGAATTCTTCAACTCTTCCCTACACTGTATGACACCTCTACTGTCATTTATAATAAATATTTTTCTGTACATTGCTGTAAAGAAAGCTCTAGAAAAGACAAACAGGATATGAAATTCATCAAATAATATATATGAAACTAGTAATACTGCAGATAAACTACTTCTTCTATAGCCCACTCAAATAGTCTGTAAATGCCAAGTTTAGCATCACTATAGCCAAGAAACACACTAAAATGGGTATTTATTGCGCAAGACCTTATGATCACTTTCTTATAAAGTCATTTGGTAATGCACAATTTCCAAAGCTTTTTTTTTTAACTTAATGTCAATTAAACGATTAGGTTATTTTACTGTTAATTCCTGCATCTAGTTAGATATTATGAACAGGGGCGTAACTAAAATGGCGCAATACCCCGCAATTCCAAGGGGGCCCTTCACTTCGGCAATAAAAAAATGTTACGAAAAGCTGTGTCATTCATTATCATTTCGTTAAATGCACACTCGAGTTGAGCAACACTTAATAAATAAGGTGGCATACTACGAAGAAGTACTTACGAAATCTTTTTTTTTTTTTCATCATGAATATTCACTACTTAGCACACTTTATGCTTTTCTTGTTTAGGTTTAGTAAAATTAAACATTCTTACGTTAAAAATGTACAAAAACTTTCTATTTACATTAGAAATGCAATGTATGTCATTAGCGCCCTTCTACATGACAGAGAAGTTCCATCCATCCACTTACGTCCTTGAGACATCTTTGGCTCAGACCGTGGAAACTTAAATAATGCTTCAAAACTTTGTCAGAAGCAGTCCCAATAAGGACGTTTTTTCTAAATTTGTTTTAAACAAGAAATAACATTCAAGTGCTATCATTGATCATCAAATGTCGTCAGAAGCCCGTAAAGGTACAAAAAAAAAACAACGCTTTTTTTCCCCCTAAAGTAGCATGAAGAATTGAGAAAAACTTTTTCTTGTTTTTCTGGGTTTTTTCCAGCGTTTAATTTTTCCGTATTTTTTTTACATCACTATGGTGACACTTTATGTTATGAATGGCATATATTTTGCCACAAAAACGCGAACAGTGTCTCAAGCGAGCGAAGGCGGATTGGTTAAAGTCGGGTTCGATATTTTTTTCCGGTAAGGTTTACTTAATTTGTTCCAAAGAAATTAAAGTTTACAGGAAAAAGATAATGTTCCACTGTAGTTTAACTTACAAACAGCTAAAGAAGGCAAAAGGTAAGAAATGCGATCTCAGTGTGACGCCACTAGTTTTTCTCCGCGTGCTACCATATCCGTTTCCAAATTAATTGGAGTACCTATTTTATGAATTAATTATCGTGTGGTTGTCGTACTATTTTTTGAATAGCTACATTTCGGGTTGTGCGCATGGAATTATCACCGATAATAATAATTATTATTAATTTTTTTTTAACGTGGTGTAAAGCGTGTAATATAGGCTAATAGGGTGGTGGATGTTTGGAGTAGATACACTAAACCTTAATCTTTTTCATTATACGCGATGAGCATGGTGTTTAAAATACATTGTATGTGCTTGCTCCAAAGGCGCAAGGAGCTAAATAGCCCCTAATACATCTCATTTGACTCGGAACTTTGCTGTATTTTTTTGCATTTCAACACTTCTACACACATTGGAAATGTTACATTTTTTTGAAGGCCATAAAGCAAATTGAACCCAAATTATTGTAAGAAAGTTTCGAGTAGAAAGGCTATGCTTACCTTAATCTGGAACAGAGTAGATATAAACAATGAATGAAATTAATTATAATTAAAAAGGTAAAGGTAAAACTATCCCCTGTGCGACACGCACGCGCCATGAACGGCGCATGGGGGATGTGGAGGTAGCGCTCCACATTTTTCTTGACTTACGGTACGAAGTGAGGTGGGGTGATTAGTCCCACGCTCGACCGCCTTTACCTTCCCAAGGTGCCCAGTAGTACCAAGGACACTCTGGTACTCAATTTGATAGAAGGCTGAGTGGACCTCAGAGCGCCAGGCATGGGAACACTGTGAGAAAAGTCTCCAGTGTCCTGTCCGGAATTCGAACCCGGGCCGCCCGATTCGTAGTCAGACGCCTGAACTACGGCGACTCCCAATTATAATTAAAGGATACTAAATTTCATGCAGGCCAACGAAAGGTGGATTTATGTGGGGTGCATTGCCCCCCAGTCATTTCAGAATGACTTTAAATGTTTCATCCTCCTTCAACCCTTATAGTAAATGCCCCCCCCCCCTGGTCTCTCTCCTAAATCCGCCCATGAGGCCAACATAACCAACCTTGAAAATTATCAAACGTTTGCTATTGTAGCTTTATTGTCATTGAACCTATATTAACTAGAGTTGTTTTCATAATATATAATAAACCGAAATTAAATTTAAAAAAAAATAACCAGCACTATTATTTTTAAACAACTATTCAAAATAATAAATACGCTTTCCTTCCGTTTGTCACTATGGTGGTACAACAAATGCTTGCTTAAAATGAACTGACATTTGCAAGCAACATTCTTTTCGCATCGACATGCGTCCGCATGACTTTTTTTTCTTAATCCACTGTGTTTTCGTCGTCATTTCAAACTCAAATAGACATTTATTTCCCTCTTCTTCGCTGTTTATTTTAGCCCTGAGTAGGTACTCAAAAGCATATTTACTTATTACATTCGAATATAGAATTGTATATTCGTAAGAACTTGGTAAATACGCAACAAGTTGTGACACCATGTTAAAGGAAACTGTTGTGCGATTGTAAAATGTCATCTTATTGGTTCTTCAAATATACTCCGCCCCCAGTTGCACATTGATACACAGATTCGAAAATCGCTTACCGGATCAACAGTGTAAAGAAGCTAACATGGATTGAACCAACGCTCCTTGTCTTGAAAGGGGAGTGCGCTACCCAAACTCCACTGAGACCTGCACAGCTCCGATAGTGTCTTAAATTTGAGTTATTACATACAGATTTATGATTCTTTCAGTGCCCACCTTTATTTCATCCATTCTAATATTCTTGTCCTTATTTTGTTCGTCTTTATGGTTTTGCTATCAACTTTTTTGTGTGATAACCTTAGTTGAATAACAAAATATTAATAATCTGAATGTAATTATTCTTAATTGATTAGAATGATAATTTGATTTCTTTTGATTATCAAGCAAACGCTATCTTATTGATTTCCTTATATATATTTTCTAAAAATTTTCATTGTATAGGCTGTACAAATCCTATTATCCTTACCGACCACTATTTTGGGGATACGAATTAGGGAAGATAGCGACCAGGATTTGAGGCTAGGTATTATCCCACGATTCGCCTGGCGAAACTGAAGAAACTCATAGAAAATCTCAGTAAGTATGGCGGCAGCAGGATTCAAACATTCACACTTCCCCAGTGTCGATCTAAAACGTTCGATCGTAGCAAAAGGGCACGGGATCTCCATGTGTATATATGTAATTTTGTACATGAAAATTGTATATGAGACGACGTTATGAACAACAGTTCTGAAGACGAGAAATAAATTAATTATTTTTTATCATATCTGTACCGAGTTAGAAGTGCGTAAGTCCACTTTTGGCCAAAACGTGATAAATGCAGTTTTGTACTGCATTCGGAAGACCTCACATAATGGTTCCATAATTCTTGTTGTAAACATGTTAAATAATGTATGTATAAGTAAGTATATTATGTTGTCTGTCCATTTAGTTTCTATATGAAAGATAGTAGTAGTTTTTTTTTTCTGTTTTCTGGAAAACAAGGATTTGTGACTTACGCACTTCTAGCTCTAAAGTATAGAAATAGTACTTGTTGTAAATACCAATACTACTAATTACACTGCAAATACTGGTACAAATACAATCATTAACCGCTTTTCTTTGCTTTTTTTTCAGTAATAATCAGTGAGAAAGGCTACGATGATTATTTGCAGTAGCGAGTAACTTTGAGGTGTAACTTTGTCCAGAGTCAATCATCATGGGGACACGAGCAGCAGCCTGTAAGTACATTTTGTTTTCTAAAGTGTAAATCGTTAATGAAACTTATATTTAAAATATAAAGAGAACACCTCAGTGGGGCCCTGTGAGCTCGTTTCACTTTTACAAGCTAAATTATGTTCAAAGTAAAGCCGACTATTTTGTTATATATGTATAGTACTAGACGTTAGGAAATTACGGTGTCTATATGCGCAGAATATTTATTGGGGAACAATGTTTACAAGGTGAAACAAATCCTACACTCCACTCTAATTTTCACATTCTCTAATCTGAC
Organism: Lepisma saccharinum; assembly: GCA_022664845.1. NCBI lineage: Eukaryota > Metazoa > Arthropoda > Insecta > Zygentoma > Lepismatidae > Lepisma > Lepisma saccharinum. The sequence continues at coordinate 11,974 of JAGDQP010029666.1, read as the reverse complement.
CCAGACACAAGATCAATATTCCCCACCAAACCTAGATTAGTTTTTCAACATTCTCCTAATCTTAGAAACATTTTGGTCCGTACGAATCCTTCCTTGCCACCACCCCAAACCGGCACCCAGACATGCCAGAGACCCAGATGTAAGGTCTGCTCCATTTTCATCACTTCTCGCACAATCACTATCAATACTTCTAATGGTCGGTACATCCTCAATTCCAAGGGTACATGCCACACCATTAATGTTATATACATCCTAACCTGCAAGTTCTGTGATACCTTTTATGTAGAGATACAAGTTGGGCTCTTAACATTCGAATTAATAACCATCGTCACTTTTGCATTATCAACAAACCCAATACCCCAGTCTCCTTACACACCGAGTCCCACAACACCAATTTTTATCTATCTTTCCTGGTTTCTATAATCCACATTTTACCCCCTACGACCAGCACCTCAACACGCCGTCTGTGGGAGGGCGCTTTTATTCATGATTTGAGCACGAAAATAAAACTAAGCCTTAACCTTCAATAACTCTAAACCTCCCGCTTCCTCTGCACTTTCAACACTTCCTTCCATTATCTCACCCTGAACTTACATGCTATACAGTTGTAAATTATTCCAATCTACGCGCTATACAGCAGTTAGTTGTTCTCCAAGCTTGATGCGTCGTCCGCTACATGTCGCCACTGCCTCTTCAATTCTGTGCTTATTCAACACAACACGTGCACGTCGTTTTCTCCTCTTCACATAATTAAATGCCACTGTGGGCACAAAATATTGTAGTGTATGTTTGTGTATATGTCTGTGCTCTAAAACCTAACAGCTGTAAGTATATTCCTTTATCTTTGTCATAAATTTACCTTAAATCGCCCTTCCAGCTTTTCTTTGTTCTAGTGTGTATATATATAAAAAAAGGTCTTGTACACCTGTCTTGCTATATAAAGTGAAATTCTTATAAACCTATCTGGGTATTCTAACATGTAAGTACCTTTTTACCCTTTTATATATATATATATATATATATATATATATAAGATGGTAAAAAAGGGGTAGAAAAAAGATATTAGATACATACATCCTAAAATATACTAAGTCAGGTGTACAGGAACTTTACAAACACAATAGAGAAACGGCAACGTTTGGAAAAGGCGTTTTCACATGGTAGGAGAGAAAAAGGACAAAGTGGACTTTGCTGCCTGTTCAGGACTTGGGCTAAGACGCCATGTTGCCAAAAGGTACTGGATAACAGTGTGACCAGGTTATGGAAGATGGAAAATGACTAGATGGTTCGTGGAAAAACACCAAATGGAGAAGAGAGTGCTGAGCCTTCAAGGAGTAGGTAAGGGGCTTCGTAAAGGTATAAGAGGATAAAGAATCAGATGGAAGGGGGAAATAATAATAATAATGAAGATGAAGGGAAAAGGTAGAACAAAGAAACAATATTGAAAAATAGAAAAAAAAAAGTGCAACTAAAGACCTAGTACAAAAGAGGGCCGGGTGGACAATTTAAGGAAAATTTAAGACAAATGAAGAAGAAAAAAAGGATAATACTTACAGTTTATAGTTTCGTATTAGATCACACATATTCACATGTAAAAAATCACTATATTTCGTCTATTACACGTTTTCAAGTATAAAGTAAGAGAGCGAAGTTCACGTGTTCACAGAGTACAAGTTTGAAGAGACAGTGGCGACACGTAGCGGACAAAGCATGAAAACTCGAGAACAACTGACTGCCGTAGCGCGTAGATTTCCGGAACTTGAAATAATAACTGTATAGCGTGTAAGTACAGGGTGGGATCGTGGATGGAAATGTGTTGAAAATGCAGAGAAAAGGTGAGCTAGAGTTATTGAAGGTTAAGGCCAGGTTTTATTTTCGCGCTCAAACCGTGAATAAAGGCATTCTCCCACAGACGTCGAATATGTGTAATCTAATACGAAACTATAAGCTGTAAGTATTATCCTATTTTCTCCCTTAATTTGTCTTAAATTTACCTTTTATATATATATATATATACAACTACTACAAAGGAAAGCTGGGAAGGCAATTTAAGGTAAATTTAAGACAAATGAAGGAGAAAAAAGGATAATACTTACAGCTTACTTTCGCATTAGATCACATATACACATAAAAAAGTCACTATATTTCGTGTATTCACACTTTTTCACGCTATAGAGTTATTATTATTTCAAGTTCCAGAAATCTACGCACTACAGCAGTCAGTTGTTCTCCAGTTTTGATGCTTTGTCCGCTACGTGTCGCCACTGTCTCTTCAAACTTGTACTTTGTGAACACGTGAACTTCGCTCTCTTCCTATCTAATTGAAAAAGTGTGAATAAAAGAAATATAGTGATTATTTTTATGTGTACATGTGAATATGTGTGATCTAATGCGAAAGTAAGCTGTAAGTATTATCCTTTTTTCTCCTTCATTTGTCTTAAATCTACCTTATATATATAAAAGATGGTAAAATAAGTAAGAAAAAGGTATTATGTGTTAGGATCCAAAGACATATTTGCGCAAGTTTCATAGACACAAAAGAAATGTAGCAACATTTCGCTAAAACGTGTTTACATAGTAGGAGAGGAGACGAATAGAGAGGATTGGTGCCAGGGAACGGCCATATTACCTACTGACGCCGGGTAACAGAGTAGCCAGGTTATGGAGGTGAAAAAAATAACTAAAGGGGTTGGAGAAAACGCCAAATGGCAAAGTAAGTATGGAGGTCACTAGGACTCGGTGGGAGGTTTCCTAAAAAAGTAAGAGGGTAGAGAATTAGCGAGAAGGGCAAAATAATAATAACAATTAATGAAGATGAAGGGGGAAGGAGAATAAGGAGAGAATACATAAAGTGAAATTAGAAACGGGGTGAAGAAGAGGATAGAAGAAGGAAGCAAGAAGAAGAAAGGAACTGCAAGGAGTTATATGCTGTTAAGGCCGAGTTCATGGTTGGCGGAGAGGATAGAGATGTACGTCTGCTCTCATATCTTCCTAACTGTGGCAGGAGAGTCAGGATTCAGAATTCAAGATGTTGACTCAGAAGCTTCCGTCGAAGGTTCGGCCGTGATGTAAAGTGTGTTCAGGTATGGGAAGATGTGGAAGTTGTGATTTGGAGGGGTAAAGATGGTTGTTGATGGGGATTTTTTTTAAAGTGTTTGGGTCTTTTTGAACGTAAAGGGCGGAACAAAGGTTACAGAGTAAGAAGTAAGTGACATTTGTGAGTGACGAGATGTTCAAGATGCTCGAATGTCAGACGATATATATTAACTAACTCAATAGCTTCCGAAAGTCGCAAGTTTATCGCCGCAGTAACAAAGGTTTGCCATTGGATTCTATCCTGAGCAAGATCAAACCAGTTTTACTCATGAACATCAACCTCTCGAAGATCTCGTCTAATAGTGTCATCTCAACCATGTCTCGGTATTCCCAACGGCCTCTTTTTTTTCGGCTTATTAATCACGATAGCATATAATTATTTTTTTTTTTCATCCGAGCTGCAAGGTCTGCCCGTCTTAACCGTCGTGAATTCATTATTTTTATAATATCGGGTGAATCATATAGTGTGTGGAGTTCTTCATTAAGCAGTCAATTACATTAAATCTACTTCATCCACGTAGACAACAGTTGGTACAAGCGACTTAATATTAGTCCCTTTCTGTCCTCATTTTTTTTAAAAATTGAATTGAATTTTATTTAAGGCCTTCAGGCAACTTTGGTTCAGACCGTCTTAATTTTAGAATCGCATATTCTAATTCAAATAGTAGTAGTAGTGGTAAGGCGTCATCCTCTTTCAATCCGCTGCGAATTTCGAAACTATCTGACATATTACTTATAGGATTCTTCTTATGGAGTCGCTAAGATACATCCTTAGTAACTAAAACAGTTTTTTTTTTTCCTTGGAATTCCAGATCGTGCTAGGATATTGTATAGTGTTTTTTCCTTTTGATAAAATCATAATAAGCTTCCTTAAAATCAATAATCAACTTTTGAATTGAAAACATTATATTATTTCAATATGAGTAATCATACTCATAATGAGTTTCGCTACTCCCTCCCATTTTTCTTAAATTCAGATTTTTCAATTGCTTCCATTCCGTTATCACTGTTTACAAGAAACTTGGCATAAAAATCATTCAACGTACTGTGCGTAAGCACTCCAGTTTAGTTAACAGTGTTGCCAACCTATTTTCTATAAAATTCGAAATTTTCAAATTGCTTCCATTACGTTAAACGTAGCAGGACCAACTTGGGATAAACATTATTTGACAGAATAGAAAAATACTTTTGGTTTCCTTTCCAAGCACTCCGGCTGTCAGTGTTGCCAGCTATTGTATTTTTTAAATTTACTTTTATTCTGTTATATGTATCCACACCAAACTTGGCATAAGTATTATTCGACACAGTATGAAAATACTGTGGGTACTCTCGTTCGTAAGCACCCCAGTTATCAGTGTTACCAACCTATTCTATAAAATTTAATGGTTGGTTTTCTGAGATGTTATCAAAAGACCCTCGAAATCTTCGCGATTGATTGTAGAATCGCAGCACTTACTTGTTTTAATATACGCAGTTCAGTACATTATCAGCCGAATTAGTAACTTAACGATTTCAAAATTGGAACGTTTGTACTCGTCGGTACTGTTTATTATTGTTTACTTTTAAAGGGTTACTTTATTGAACCCCAAAAATGACGGTGCAGCTACAATTAAGAGACCCCTCACAAGCTTTTTGAACCAAAACTCATGATAAACTTAATCTTGTTTTACATAGTCTTTTAATTCATATTTCTTCTTTTATCTGTTTGGTTAGAGTTCGTTGTATGTCTAGATCTTTTTATCTTCCTTTGTCCATGTTCTTGCTCTTGTTTTGGTTAATTTGCTATTCATAATTTATTATTTATTCTCTCTCCTACATCAACCCTGTTTATAGTTGTTTAATTGTACGAAATTACGAATACTGTCAGATTTTCCCGAAAATAAGTCGTCTGGATAAGCAGATATGAAAAACATTTTAAACAATGGAACACTTTTTTTTTAACATAATATTAATTACTGTTGAAGATTGATCACTTGGTGAAATTTGAACTTATTAGATTATGTATTTATGTAAAATAAAATGTTAAATGGAAATACCGGCCCACATTGTAATCGGTTTTCTTTTCTTCTTCTTCTTCTTCTTCTTCTTCTTCTTCTTCTTCTTCTTCTTCTTCTTCTTCTTCTTCAAGTTCATCCATATATTTAATTTACAAACATTTATGCAGGAATTTTCAAAAATACACAGCAATATTAGAGAATCTATTTCCTATGTAAGATGAACTCAAAGAATATATTTAAGTAAAGCTGTGATTTAGAAGTACAGCTGTCAGGAGATTCATATATTTCTACCGCTCATAGTCAATTTCATAAGAATGAAATACTTTTGTGGGAAATGTAACAGTGCTGAACATCAGCCTGTTCATAAAGCTCTAATTTGCTATGTATAGGTTGTATCCAATAGTTAGCACAGGAGATGGCGCTCCAGTTAGCAACTTCCAGTAATTCGTTTTGTTATTTTTTTCAGATATATTTTAAAAGAACTTTTGATGTCATTTAACTGACAATATAACAAGAATTGTATTGCAATTATCCTGATAGTAACTAATGTTTCTTTTTATAGTTATTTGATTATGTAAATCGGCAGCCATTACAAATTGATGTATGCTTCACTATATCCCGAACGAGCATGTACCCTGCCGTTAGATCGGTGCAACTAGTGGTTTATTGCTTTTATGACAATAAAGCAAGTATTTGTACGAACCACGTGACTTTTATTATTGATCGAGTTCTCTTCAACTTCGAGGGATTCCTCAAGCGCCCGCTTCTCCAGCTAAGAGCGGAACTTGGAGCGCGGTATACATCCTAGTGTGGACAATATTTCCTTTTTCACCTTCCTTTCTAGAAGTCAATTGTGGATGACCGTTTCTCACTTCGAGGTAGATCCTTTACAACCTGTGGACCGCGGGTGACCGTTTCTCTTCGGAGGACCGGAACCAGTAGCTCACCTCCTCCTTTTCACAATCTGTGGACCGCGTGCGACCGTTTCTCTTCGGAGGACCGGAACCGGTAGCTCATCTACCTTCGTCTACACCTAGAGGGATAACCTCACTGGGCGGCCGTCTCTCCTTGTGAGGAACGGAACTCAGAGAGCGTAGTCTCTTCTCCTTGCATTCCTTTTACTGTACCTTGTCTCCCTGAGTCGCGCTTGCCCACTGGGTTGCTGAGGCCAACATCCATACGGACTGTTGCAGAAATCCTTACTAAGGTACACTCCTCACTCATAATCATTGCCTAAACACAAGCTTTGGGTGTAATACGTCATAATCTGTCGAGATATGTCATTTGTGGCGATGCCACACTACCTTTGGCGCCTCTCGCTCGGAAATGAAGCATTTTTTGACAAAGACGGACATAATATTCAACAGGCGAATTTATTCCAGAAATATTGACGTGTATTTTTTAAAGACCCTGTATATTTATATTGCTACGTTAAAATTATTGTTCATATAAAAATATTCTTTTAAAGTTTATATGCCTTTTTTATTTTTTACATTTTCTTCCAGTCACTGCCAAAATTCGTAATCTCCATGATTATCGACTGCGTTTACTTCATGGTGTTATGCCTGTTCCATCTGGCGTGGACGTAGCTAATACATTGAAGTACTTTTCACAAACATTACTAAGTAAGTATTGAATAAGTGTTTATTTGCATGTTCGCTTACTTTAATATATTGAATAAAAGTTGTTAAATCCGGGGGCAACTTTTAGTTATAGCATCCGGAAGGCCGGGCATAGTTCGGATTACGTATGTTATACCTCAAGATTATAATAATAAGTCAAAAACATCAAGATTAGTAATGTAAGAGGATATATAGGCTACTCAATAGGGCGGCCGCCATACATCTAATAATTACTTTTCTAAGACAGCCATGTGGAGTACAATAACGGGTAGATATAGCAGTTCAAAATCGTTAATGCTTCGTTCGTTCGTAGAAAACAGTTGGTTGTTTAACAAACTAAATGAGTTTCCTCAAAGCTGAAATCACTTTCTCACACCCGATAATGGTAGATTCACCCCATTTAGTAGCAGTAAGGCCTATTTAGGGACATAGTGCCTAATATGACCATGTGGTTCCCAATAGTGATTTCGGTATTTTACCTAAGCCGTCTTGAGCTAAACGCCGTTTATTTCACATAGGTACCACAATTGCAATGAAAAACATTATATCAAGCTTGAGGTGTAATGTTATTTTTATTTATGTACATGTTTCTTTGCAAACGTTAATGTTTTTAATTTGTCCTTATCTTATAATAACCTTAATGAGTCACTGGAACTAGACCTGAATTGTTACTGTAACCGTCACCGGAACATGAACTGTCACTGTAACTGTCACCGGATCTCGAAACTTTCAATTATCACAGCCGAAGTGTCTGTGACATCACATGGACTCTTTTGACTGTAGGAAGCCTATAGTATAAACACATTGCTAAGTGCACTGCATTGTGCTGATATCAGTCTGGTTTTTAACCCTTAAACGAATTTTTCCGAAGTTGAAACCTAACTAAATCAGTTTGTCGCTTCCGGAAACAGCAGATTCTTCCGATTGCATCGAAATCTTTAGAACAGTTTCCAAAAACAATTTACAAGAATTGCTTGTTTCATATTATTTTATATGAATCAGCTGGTGAAGTCCTAATCCAGTTACCGTGAAAGCAAGATGAATTATGGAGAAGACCACTTTATTTATGTTGGTCTGTGCACTGCACTCTTTTTGCTGCCCCGAGTCTGGTTCGAATCCCATGTTGTAGTAAGTCTTCTCCTTAGAGTTGATGGGTTCAATTAGAAGGAAAATCACAATGTATGGATCATGACTTTTTTTTTTAGTTCGGCTTATTTTACAAAATAGATATTAGATAAACACCTTATTGTATTGCAAGAATATAGTTTTTTTTTTTCGGAGTTATTCTGTCCCAGTATCCGTTTTCTAACCATTGAATGTAGTAACGTAATTCGGAACCTATACCATTTTATGTTTCAATGAAGTGTCTGAGAAAGAAGGCCAAGCTGTATTTATAGTTTACGTGATTATTGCCCGTTTTAATATTCAAAATAATACAGTAGTGGTAGTAATGATGGTGGTGGTGATGGTCAAGATGATACTGTTGGTGGTAGAAGTAATAATAATAATGTTGATGATGATGACGTTGGTGTTGTTGTCGTTGTTTGATCGTCGGATAGTAAAAGATTTGTGTTTGTTAAGGTAAATATGATACTGGTAAACAGCAGGAGAATTTAGATCGTCCGTGAAACCATTTCAGAACCTCGTTAACGATTTCTGGAGACTTTCGTTGGCAGGGATTCATTGCAATTTGTACAAAGTAACAATTTATATGACCGATCCATAGTTCCTTTCGACCACTCGATAAATTGAAAAAGTCTTTGTAATTGCATTACACTATTCTTTTTTTTCTTTTCCAGCTGTTTTAAAAGATGTGCCAAGCTCTCCCATTGAAATGCTTAAATTTCATGACAAGGACCCTGCAAGAATGGCTTTATTTCCTAGTTTGGATTATAAGGGTCTTTACAATGTGGTCGTCGATCTTCTTGATGTAGCACCATTGATTCAGTATGGACTTCAAAGTAAGTGCAATATTTAGAAAATAATAATAATAATAATAATAAACTATACTCAAAGCGAGAACGTATGCGGGGATATGTATTCCTTCGTACGTTTGGAATTTTCATTGCACATGACTTAGATTTACATTGACATCTAGATTGACATTTAGATTGACATCTACTTCTTAGATTTACATTGCGCTTTTTTTTGTGTGTGTGTGTGTATTTGACAATAATTAATTTACCAGGGGTATACTAATAATTTGAAAGCCGTAAAATATATGTAAGCATTTGATTCTCTGCTTTGAACATTGATAATTCTTGACACTAACCTCTTATGACAGTATAAGACAGATATAAATTAAAGCAAATTTGATAAACAACACTAGAAAATTTCCATCTGATTCATAACATTGCCAGATAGAATGCCAGCTTGTAACAAGGTTGTCATTTACTTGCTTTGGACTTTCCACGCTTGATGATGTTTTGAACTGGGTAAACAGGCATGAAACAAACTCGTTGGAACAACATAAATGGCTTGTGTGAGTGCTGGTTGTTCTAACTAGCCTAATTCAAGCTTGTTGGAACGACCAGTTATGCGAGGAAGCTTGTTAAAGTTGAAATTTATTTTAATATTATTTCCTTGCACTTCCGATGTTGTCTCAGTGTGATGAAGTCCCGTCACATGGCAGGACTTACTCTGTAAGCTAATCCCCCCCCCCCCCCACCCTTTTCATTACGTATCTGATGAACTAAGTATAAATAACATTTGAAAAAGCGATCTAGGACGAGTGGTTCCTTGGTGTAGTGGCTACAGGATCGGATCGGTGTGTCAGTAGTCCTCGGTTTGATTCCTGCGTAGGTTAACGTTTTTAATTTTTCTAAGAAATATATTTTTCTTTCTTGTCCAGTCAAGGCTATTTCAACCATGATTCTTGTAAACTAGACTGTTTGATTCAACCTTATTTAAACCTTTTCGGCTTGATTTGTTAAGCTTGCATTAATTTTCACACTTGTCAAGGGAAACTTAATTCACTTTTGAATCGGGTCAGAATTGCTATGTGGACTCTGACGATGTCGGGTGATAGGTCGATGAGACGATCATGAAAAGCTTGTATAAATATTAAGTGATGTAAAAGACCGAATAAATTTGCTAGTGATTGATAATAGTTGTTATGAAACACCAGACACCATATCTGTTGATTAGCACTAGTTGTATCGGCCGTAGTTACGTAATAAAATTAAAGTTCTTGGGTGGTCACTCCATAGAGATCCTTGTCTGCTAGGGGGCATTCATTCAAAGGGGAGTGTCGCGTGGTTAGTGCAACATCTGGCACCGTCGCCGCTTTATCTGTTATTCGAGATGTATCCGTTACTTCTTAATTCAAGCACTTCACCAGTTGGTATAATGGTGCTGGGTCAGCTCCAAAATTGGCAACCCCTCCCTGGAAACGCTTGCACCGAAGGCCAGAGTATTAACCAATTGGTTAAGCAGGAGTTTTACACTTATGTAATACTAGTAGGTGTTAAAAAAAGAGCTGGAACATTTTTTGAACACGAACATATAGTTTGCGCGGTTGGCGCCAAATTTAAAATAGAATGTTTTAGTTTCTTGTTGCTTCGACTATGAACCTAGTTACACCTTGTTATCTGAGAATCGGACATGTTTGAAAATGAACTTTGGATTTAAGAAAAATCCATGTTTAATATAGGTTCGCTTATGTATAAATATAGGAGGTTGTTACGATATCCAGGTAAATGGCTGTTATGAAACTTATAAAGAATATCTGGGAAAATAAGTATATATTTACTGAATTGTGGTAACGTATGTTTTCTGCCTATGGATTAGCATACTTAGAAGATGCAGTTGACCTTTCATCAAATAAAGATATATGTTGAATGGGTTTTCCTTTAGATTATTAATACAAACAGAATGGCTAATAACTACTTCTACGATAGTAGAGATTTTAGATGTCTCCCCGATATATTACTTTAAAGAATATCATTAATAATACACATATATACAACATATTTAAAAATGATATTAAATATGATATTCATCCCTTCATCTTTATCCCATACATATCAGGATCTGACCATCATACACCAAAACTTACAATCAATAAGGAACAAGGAATTAGAAATAGAACTTTACTATCAATGATGCAATGATGTTGAACCCAGTATCATGTGTTTCTCAGAGCATTGGCTCGGCTGGGTGGTCGAACGGTCTGCGGCGGTAGGCCATCGGTTCGAAGGTGCCGGGTTCGAGTCCCGGCAGGGGCATGAGTATGGATTTTAACAGTTAAAGGGGAATCGTGACGGGCTGAAGTCCAAAGTTACTAGACTGACCCATATAAAAATAAAGTTTTTACCAAAGTAAGGGCTAGAAAATTCATTTTTCTGGTTATAATGTTACCACAATGTACTACAGAAATTCTATGAATAATGGCGGTGTGGGTATATTAGCTAAAGCAACATTAAATGCACCTGAATTAGATTTAAGAAAATATGTACAACCGTGTGATATACATTTCGACTTTGCAGCTCTAGAAATTCTCAATAATACTATAAATGCTGCTATCATTGTGATTTATAGAACGCCTGACGCAAATCTTAACGTATTTTTACGTAATTTAGACATTCTTCTTAATGCTATTCTTCACAAATACAGCACAATTATAATATGTGGAGATTTCAACACTGATACGTCTACTAACTCCTCAAACACGGAAAAGTTTAAAGCAATACTAAAATCATATAATCTCGTCGCTACTATTACTGAACCCACACATATAACTAAAACTTCAAAAAGTGTTATTGATAATATATTAACAAATCATCCACCTGATCGTTATAAGTCATCAGTGTTAGATCTAAGCATTAATTATCACTTCGGTCAGATTATAGTTCTCAAGGAATATCATAAACAATCATTTAAGAACATTACAATTTCAAAACGACACTTCAGTGATTCGAACATAGAAGAATTCGTACACTTATTGGAATTGGAAGATTGGAACTTGGAAAATCAAAATACGGGTACAGTAGATCTCCTTTTTAAGAAATTCATAGCCAAATTTAAATTATATTTCGAAGCTTCCTTTCCTAAAAAGCTAAGAAAGATTAATCATAACTACAAAAAACCTTGAATTACTATAAGCATTATTACATCATGTAATAAGTTAAAACAACTACATAGAAAGAGTAACAGTAATACAGACAATAATTTTTGTAAATATTATGGGAAATACAAGATAGTGTACAAAAGCGTTCTCGCGGAAGCAAAGAAAATGCATTACAACAAATTAATAAAAAA
>JAGDQP010029665.1:0-23200 GCA_022664845.1 Lepisma saccharinum | reverse complement strand
TTCATGATCCTCAAGCTGTAAGGGTGGTGGGGATCCTAAAACCCACTACGTCCACCGCCACCAACCCTAATGCTGTTGCCAGCTCGCGCCAAGTTCCTTTGTTCCTGTTACATGCTGTCACCAAGGAACTTGGCTCATCCGTCTCCCATTTCACACCTTTTTAGGGCTAAAGAACTTGGCTCCACTTTTTGCACCTCTGGTGTTTTTGTTCGGATATGTAATAACAAAATATTGAAATACGTTTTAAAATATATACATACAGCTGTATATAGAAATATATGAAAGTATCAATGGGATATTGTATTGTCACCCGACTTACGTCGCTGTGCAAAATTTCATCATTGTATGACGTCGGGAGATGAGTTAAATTAACGTTGCAGATTTGTACCAGAGATAAAACATGATTACAGAGTAAGTTAATAAAAAGCGTGTAATAATAAAAAGACTGGTAACTTAGCTGCATGGAATTTTCCAGTAACTTGGCTGATATAAAACAGTTTTCAGGGATACTAGGAGTAGAAAAATAGAATCTAAAACGGTATTCGAACATTAGTCCTTTCAGAACTCCAGCGTCTTACCGATTAGACCAAATTGCAAATCGAAACAAATCATCATAACAAAATAGGGAAATGCGGTGTTCAAATTACGAAGTCATAAACTAAGTTACTACCACGAATTGCGCACTACTAAGACACACCATATTTCAATCACTCCTCGATTTGTAAATTTGGGGTATGAATCTCAATTGATTACTAATATTTCCCACTTCTGGGAAAATAAGAAGATAGCAGCAGGTGGTAAACTGAATGTAATGAAATTATTTATAAAACTGTATATGTAACCATATATGTAAACAGGGGACATATAAACATATCCCAATATTAGTTATAAAATATTATATGTAACTGTATATGTAAATATGTGACATGTAAACTTCTTTCACACCAAAGCTTATTTATATGTAACAGGTAACGTTACATCTATTTCTTCCGGATTTAGAAGTCACACGGCTAAATAAAAGTAACAACTTTTTAGAGTGTACCTCTCGGAGATGCTTTGTAATATTGTCCTCCCAACGACGTCTCGGTCTTCCCAGCGGTCTCTTTCCCTCCGGTCTTCCAACCACGATGGAATATAATCTTCGTTTTCCCCCATCCGAGCTACATGGTCTACCCATCCTAATCGTCATGATTTTATTGTTCTTACAACATCAGGTGAATCGTAGAGTCAGCGGACTTCTTCATTATGCACTCTCCTCCATTTTCCGGTCATCTCGTCTCGTTTTGGACCTTATATCTTTCTTAAAACCTTATCGTGCTCCAACGTTCGCAGCCATAAAGTATAACCAGCAGAATAACAGTAGTGTATATTTTCAACTTCCAACTTCCTTGATATTAATCCTCGCGTGCACTAGACTATTAATCATAAGACAACGAAACTCCTAAATAATTCTTATCGACTGTTGCAGCCTTTAGAACAGAACTTGAAACCTCATATTCTTAGTAATATGATTTGAAGAAACAACTTAAACGGTCACATTACTTGGTGTTAAGTATTATTGGAAGTGAAGTGTGAACATTTGCTTCAAGCGATATTAGCGATTTCTTGACGTTTACATTATAGCAGGCAAATTATCTTATACTTAACTACAACCTGACACCGGGGGAAATGATTAAACGTATTATCAATGTTTAAATATTGATACAACTGAAAGTTCAGGAGCAAAACACTTACTGTTAGTTCCATTAACTGTTTTCATTTCCATAAGCTTATGAAACTCAAATGCAGAAGGAAAGGCTATGGGTCTTCGATTTCTCCTTTGTCTGAGTATTGTACTTGAGGTAATATCTCCAGCTCTGATAATTATTTTTCCAATCTGATCAGCAAGCTTGTTCTTTCTACCTTTCGTATACGTATGTATTCATTATGTTGTTCACTGCATATCACGTAAAAGTATTAGTTTCCTCTTCCCATCCTTCTCCGTAGAGCTACCTACTGCTTAAATTTGAACTGGCAGTACTCAAGCTACGTCACTGAACAGAGAAGAGCTTTTCAGGAACCATTTGGGAACCTTTCTACATGTCTTGCCTAATAATTTACTTTACTACTAAATATATTACACCTGTAACTCTTAATTGCGTCGTTATCGAATTATTGACCTTTATATCCAATATTGTTATGTTTAACATCAATCTACCTTATTTCACTGGTTAACTTATTTTGACTTAATATGTTTGATTCGTAAGTGACCGTGTTTTAGAGCCAAAAACTAAAGATAAGTTTAATTGATTGTGATCTTTCCTTTCTAGGTATATCAGGATATTGTTGTGGTAAACAATAGTGTGTTTTTTAACGAGTTGCTAAAATATGTACTGAACTTTTCTGTTTCAATCTATCGAAGGAATCTTTCATAGACTGAATCCACTCGCTTCTATAAATCAAAAAAGATGGTAACACTGTTGGTCTCGTGTACTTGGTAATCCAGTTTCATGGCCTTGAGTCCAAAACTTATCTTCACTTCCTCGTCGTTTCATTACAGCGCGTCCTTCTGCATCCACCCCTCTCTCTTCTTCGTCTGCTGACTACCTATCTAGCCTTAGGAATCAAATCCCTTTTTCTCATCCATTCCTCACTTCCACTCATCTCCTCATCCTACTATTTCCTCTCCATCCTTTTCCACCCACACCCATACTCACAAGATTCTCCTGTCTTAAAGGTACAGATTCTGATTGTCCTGCAGAGAAGTAAAGCTGCCCGGTCACCTTGGCTGCAGGCCAAACAAACTGCTAGCACATCTTCCCAGCCCACTCTCTCTCTTTCTCTTTCTCATTCGCACACCAACACACAGACACAATTAAATACACATGCACAACTGGAACCCCGACGAATATATTGAACAAAGGAAGGAAACAAAGGAATGTGACGAAAGAACAAAGAATTCATGTTATAAGGACGAAACATCAGACAGAGAAACGTGAATTGTACCACAGATAAACTGTTTCTAGAAGTTTATATTTATGCAGAGAACATGCTTTGTTTTGGTGTCTTTGTTCCGGGTTTTGAGCATAGATGATATCATTTAAAAACTACTGATACCCTACCACATCAAGATTATTGCAACATTCTACAATCAAGAAGGCGTTGTAATCTGTTAGGTAAAAACTTTGGTAAACTTTATTTGTATATAGATAAGTCTAGTAACTTTGGACTTCGGTCCGTCACGATTCGCCCGTTAGCTATTAAAATCCATGCCCCTGTCGGGACTCGAACCCGGGACCTTCGAGTCGTTGGCCTACCGCCGTAGACCGCACGGTTAACCAGTCGGCTAATAATCTGTTAGGAAAATGAACATTAAGGAATGATTCAAAGATTAGGTCAAAAAATTCTGAACTGTCAATACAGCCGAGCTAAGGAAAGGAGAATTATTGTTATCGTTCTTGGATTTTAAAAAGTCGATTTGTTTCAGTGATCTATTGCTAATGTAATACGTATGATAAGAAACTTATGTGGGAAGCACAATATATGTACATAAATAACATATTCTTATTAAATAATCATAATTTTGGATTTATATTGAGAATCATAGCATTAAAATAATCTAATTTGAATATGTATGAGAAGATTAATCTTATATTAAAGAGTTTATTTACGAGTTTTCACGCAAACAATTCTTGAATACTTAATCGATGTTTTCTGAAGGCAGTACTTAAGAATCTGATTGAAATAAAGCGATCCTAGTTAGCATATTGAAATTATCTGCGTATTTAGTTTCTTTGGGTAAACTTTACTTTAACAGAGCTTAATTAATATAACATCTACAAAGAGTTAAAATATAATCAAGAAGTCCCTGCTTCTATTCCCTGTAAGAACACAAATAGATCTAAGTCCATTTAAATCTGTAAGTTCCGTCAATATAACGCTAATATCATCTACAACCAGTGGAAGTCTATAGCAGAACATCATAGGTTCAGCTTGGTCATAGACCTTCAGGTAGCCACCATTTACTATAATATCCAAACCTAAATTAGAGTAAATTAATAAAAATTTGTCCTGAAAATTGTTGAGAAACACCGGCTTCTGATTACCAACAATAACAATAACTATTACTATTACTACAACTACTACCACCATCACCACTACTGCTGCTGCTACTACTACTAAAAGAAACCGATCGAGATTGGTTTTACTATCGCTGCATAAAAGGAAGTTTCTATTAAGTACTCCTTCAGCTGGCCTTAATATATTCTTCTATTCTTCAAACTGGATTCATGCCATTCCATTGCAAGCCATTGATGACATTCATTTTCCTTAAACCATCCAAATCTTCTAATACCGTTAGACCAATTCAGCTTCAACTCTGTTTTCCGGAAAAACACTAGAATGAATAATTCACGAACGATTACATATTCATCTAGCTAATTACGACTTGCTTCCATCTCATTAAAATGGCTTTAGACCACTCATATAAGTGACGAACTAGTACTTTATCTTATTAATTATATTAGTAATTACAACTATATCTCTCATCCATCCTGTTTCATATTATTTGACCTATCACAAGCGTTTGACTCAATGAGACGTAAAAATTATTATGCAAGATCTCAACTTCAGATTACCTTTCTGCTAATTTGACATATGTTCAACTTTCTCTTTCCTGCATTAAGTCCGCATTTCCACAAGGTTCTATCTTGTCTCCATTCTTATAAGTACTACACCGTAACATTTCCCGTCGACGGGTAGATTTACGGATTTCCAGTCTGGATATGAGAGCATACAATATCTTTCTGTAAAAGGCTACAACACTGAAGCTCAAGGACACAAAAGATCTATGTATGTCGTTGGTTAAAGATAAATCTTCTTCAAGAACGCTTTTAAAGTTAAGTAGAAGCAAAATAAATCAAAAGAGGAAGAGTATATGACTGAAGCATATAGATATTGCTACACTTGCTGGAAACAAGTTACCTATTATATTTACCTATGAATTTCCTTGGGCTAAAGGATATTTAAATGTGATGATAAACATGATTACGTTACAATACGTTTGGATGAAACAAAGGTCAAATAGTATTTTCTTGATACCCAGCAACACAAATATTTTCTTCTTTTAAAAATACAACTTAACTATAATCCTAAAGGAAAGAGAAATATGGATGAATGAAATTGTATTACCTTTTTAAAATTAATTCTGCCTCTATCTATTTTAATTAATCAATCAGCAATAACCACAAAAACATATTTCTCCCACAATAATTTAAAAATAACTATTTTATAAATAGATATAAGCGAAATTTCAATAAATATATTAATATAAAAATAACTATTTTATGCTAAGTGCCTAAAGGTGTTTGATTATTGAACATCCGTTTTCAAAATGATTTAATTCTCCAGTGTTCCATGGAAGTGTTTGTTAATAACAGACTAGAGAAATAATTCATTTCTTAACTAACAATTATTATAAATACAAAAACCGTGATTCGTATACAGTGTGAACCCGAAAGATGTGGGAAAACTTCGGGAGGTGATTTCTGAGATCAAATCAAGAAAAAAAAAGTCCTCTGGCAAATTTTCGACTGTTGACAATTGCAACTGAACAGAACGATGTGGACAACCTGCGGGAGGTAGTTCTTGATACAAAACAAGATGAAATGTCCTAGGGAAACAGGCAAAAAGGTTGCATCATTTCGGATGTAGAGTTGGCCAAAGGTGAGGGAAAGTAAAGGTCAGAGCAGTGTAGGTCTGATACCAACAATAGCAGAGGTGGTGGCCCAGGGCAACGTGACACTGTGCGGATTCTGGTTGGAACATTCGACAGGATACGTCAGTCATTGATTCGACGTGTGAACGATTGTATTGAAAGTTATGGGGGCATTTATAACATTTACTGCGATTAAACTGGAGGTAAGTAAGCTATTGCTGTGTTGTAAGTATGTTGGTTACAAAATTACTCTTTCTGAGAGCGAAGTCATAGCTACTCTACAGTCTACAGATTATCATTCGTGCTCCGAGTGTCTCGCATGACTTCGCCCATCACCTGTGTGTTCACTGTCCTTATCTTTTCAGTCATTTCCTTTGTGATCATTTGTCGTAGTTTTCTTCATTACTTGTTACGAGCGAAACTTTCGTCCGAGGGCCGTATCGTCGCGGTCATGCGACAGAACCTTCAACTATCAGGCTGCTTCTACTTATTGAGACACCTTTGTCTGCGAAACTATGTAGAGTACAGTTTTTCATGATGTTCGTATGTACATGTTTCCTGTTTGGATGTCTGGAATCACTTCCGCAATTTATCCATATCTTTCTAATAAGTTGCAATTGTCAAAAGTCGATTTTGGACTCCAAGTTGGCAACCCTGTTACACGAAGCGGCGGAATTCGAAATTTTGCAAGAGGACTGTTTTTCTTGTTCTGGTCTCAGGAATCATCTCCCGAAGTTTTTCCACAGCTTTCGGGTTCACCCTGTATAATAACATTTTTCAGAAGATTAGATTCGTAACACATTTCCTTATTCTGCTATTTTTGTGAATAAATTTTAATGTGGGAGATGTAACGTTAAAGGAAGGGAGGACGCTAAAAGAGTACAGGTGCGATGTGCAGGAATCACAGCTTTTATCCTGTTTCCTAAAAAATGCATTATGTACTCAAATATTAGTATTAGTATTGCGAATAATGGAGATCTAATTAACAATGTTCTTCCAATATAACAAATGAAATACGTCAGTACGTATCTGAACAGACTGGTAACAGTTGGTCTATGACGGTAACACAAACTTTTCACTGGGTAGAATAAGTGCTGAAAAGTTCAGAATGGCTGTGGGAAAATTACTGTAATGCATGTAAATGTAAGGTAAAAACTTGTGAACAAATAATTTTTTATTGCTTTTAGGTAGATTTCGAAAAAAAAACTACCTATTGAGATCGATACGATATCTATGTATGTATAAATAAATCACAGCCATATTCAATCCACTAGTAGACGAGGCCTCCCCGAAGGGAGGAATTGGTCTACTGCTCCCACGCTGACCAGACGGGTTGGGAGAGGAGAGCCGAAGCTCTCACTTTGATCGCCACTGTCTTTTATTCACAGCAGCTCCCCAATTGTCCTCACGATGCTGGGTCAACATTGAAATTTTTGAGCCCTCACCGGGAATCGAACCCGGGACTAGGCTACGCAGGAGCTCATATATATATTAACATGCTAGCGGCCATAATTTTGAAGATATTTGAACCAAATTTTAATATGTTGTTTCTAGGCTTAATAGCTCGGCTAAGTTCGTTAATTAGCAAAAGCGGTCCAAGGGGGTGGTCGGGTGAGGGGATTGAAATTTTGAAAATATGTATATATATATTTATATTTACACGATAGTGGCCATAATTTTGAAGCTATTTGAACCAAATATTAATATATTGTTTTTAGGCTTAAATAGCTCGGCTAAGTTTGTTAATGAGCAAAATCGGCCCAAGGGGGTGGCCGGGGTAGGGGGTTGAAATTTTGAAAAAATATGTCAGTCCCTATGGAAACTTTGTCTGCATAAATTATAGTACTTCCTATGAAGTTTACGGTGACACCAAAGATTCAGGGGTTGTTGGGGTACGAGTGGGGGTGGGGGTGGAAATTAGAAATTTTTAAAAGCACGTCTTGTGGGGTATCGTTGAAAAGCTCTTGATGATTAATCTATAAATCAGTAACTAGTTTCTCGATAGCGCTAATATAAGGCAAGATTTGAATTTTTTAATATAAAATAAACTTCGAGATCTATAGACCTGCCGAAAGTGATTTTTTAGATCCATGACGTCTACTAATTTTGTGACTTGAAATTTCCTGAGTTTTCCAGGTTTTCCATGAAAATATCTAGATTTATAAAATTCCCTGAGCATTTCAGGTTCTCCAGGTTTTACAGGGTGGTAGACACCCTGTAGATCCCTTTATATCGAAGCTACAAAGAAAACTCAGCCAGCAATAATCCGCTCCGACTGTTCGTCCATTTGAACATGTTCAAAAAATAAACTCAGGGACCACGAGGTGTAGAGCTATAATTGAGGTGTCGTTCGAAAGATCTAGCTTGAGCCGCGGGATCGCCTTGATTGGCACAGTGGGTCAGTGTTGCCAACCTATTTTTAAAATTCAACTGTTCAAATTACTTCCATTCCATTTGACCTTTCATTACTAAAATAGCATAAACGTTACGTGACACATTCTGAGGGTGTCCTACCTGTCAGTGTTGCCAATCTGTTTTACAAAAATCATGTTTGTGTGTCTGATATGCTATATCAAGGGAGCGGAGTCCCTGCAATTGTTAGTTGAATCGCAGCGCTAACTCGTTTCAGCCTAAAACTGATGTTAATTCCTGGACGATTCTCACATGTGAAGGTAAAAAGGAAGGCGGAAAGTGGGATCCAATGAAGAAGTATAAAATTAGAATGAAGGACCTGCTCCTATCAAGGGAACACTAGTTACATGTTGTAAATAGGTTTTAAGTGGATAGTGTGGAAGTGAAAAACAAGAAGTACGCGTAGAAGAGAGAAAAACGATTACCCGATTAAATATAATAGAAGTGTAATCAAAATTGCATTTGCATATTAACAAGATCAAGTGGGGAGAATGACGAATAAGGGAGGGAAGAAATGTGTACAAAAGGAAAAAAAAAACAGTTCTAATAAACCGTGTGGCCTAATTAGTTTATACTGAACAAAAAAAACAGGCGTGGAAATCATGTATGATTATATACTAGTTGGAAAAGGGGGACAAACTCTTTTCTCTCGCGAGGGGAGGAGAGTGTAGATAGAAGTAGAGGAGGCAATACAGAATGAAATTTTCAGAGGAAGGGAAACATGCTAGTGTCTGTATATGTCGAACTCAATTCTATTTGGTACTATAGTAACAAGTTTCGATAGCGGCAATGGTAGATGAGAGGCAATATTGCGGTTACAGACATTTTTTCAATCAACGCATCCTTTCTACTCAATAAATGTTAGTAATACGCAAGACATTCGTCAGAGATTTTAAATTATCAGTGCTTATAACATTCATTAGAGAAATACCTAAATTATGTTTGTGCGCTCCATGACTCTGTGCAAGAATACGTTGAAGCTCTCCAATCAATCTTTGCTCCTATTGAGAATAAGCTAAAAAGTTGTCAATATTAATAATAAATATCGCAAAGATGTTTCACGGAAAAGCAAATAAAATTGCACAATTCATCCTCTCTACGAACCTACCTTAGATGACATCAACTTGTAGCTCATTTCGGAATTATAAATATTTGATTAGTGTTCAGTTTGGTTACTACTTTGGTAAAAATGTCAGACGATATACATGAAGATGAAAGATAAATACTTAAGTTTCTTCTTCACTAACCAGCAAATCAGGGCTCTTACTCAAAATAAATCCGTGCACAGCCCTAAGATGTGGAAAATGGGTTTGAAAAGGAATCGATCCGCTCGACTGAACTCCAAAACTGTCTTAGATGCTTTGTCACTGAATATAAACAAAAAATAGTGTTCAATAATTATTCGAACTCCTATTTTCCTAACATCGAGATTGAGTTAAAGTTTAGCTCACTCTAATAGGGGGACAATATTAGCCAAAATTTCGAAGGTATCGTACACATTTTTATACAAGTATGGACCTTGGCATAATGAAAGAGTAATGTATTCGAAATCAATTTTGATATAGAGCCATTCCAGATTTTATCTTATACACCTATGGCTGCCATCCTCCAACATGGACGTCACAAGTACTGGGTTTTCCCAAATGGAGCTAGCTGTGACAGACGCTGCTCATAATAATTAAAACTTTGAGGATAAACCTAGAACAACAAAATATCCACATCTGTGTATTTCGCAGTGAGGGAAGCAGCAAGCTGTAGCTTCAGTTATCCTAAAACAACTAGAAATTTTAATACTATTTGTATTACTGTAACGGTGTTCTATATACTTGTAACTATAAAACAAGGCACGTATAAAGCAATCTTGTAAAATGTATCTTTCTAGTACAACATGAAACACGAAGCAGAAATATCCATGGATCTGCCGGCGCAGAATGACACCTTTAACAACATAAAGGACATAGAGGTTGGACAACAAGGAAACAGGAAGAGAGAAGCGTGGTATCGAAATCGACCCCATCTGGAACCTCCCAGCAAGACAGCAGGGGCGAAAATGGTTAATCTAGACCAAACTATTGGTTGAGCGGTGATCAGCAAAAAATGCTTTAGAACACTGCAGAAACTACTATACAAACGGTACCTTGAACAGTACTACGAGTAAGAGATCAGGAAAGGGATAATAGATAGCAGTACCTTAATAGAACTCAAGAAATCTTACTTTAATTTGGAGTTCAAAGCATCAGTTAATTTGGATGAGAACACCACAGCTACTCAGCGGAGAGCGGAATTAAGTATAATCGAGGATGTCACCAACTATCACAGACAATTAGTTCCAAAGTTGAGAAAGAGTAAGAATTCAGAGTGCTAAGTCCCCTTTGGTTCGGAGGTTGGACTTCCTGAAGAGGAAGCTACAAGCAACCAACAAGACTGAAAAGAAAAAAAACGAAACGCCTATACCCAAAGGCAAAGAACAGTCCAGAGGGACGGACAGACACCGCCACCCACGTGTTCCAGGAGGGAAACCATAGAACAGCTGATGGAAATCTAGAAAACTACCGGAAGTAAAACTGCAACACAAAACCACAGGTCCTTTTCAGGAGCAACTAAACATTCAGAAAAGCCAAAACTGCCTTTCACGCGAACTATTTTCCAACCGCCTTTCACAAGTTGCACAGGAAAAGAAACCGTCCCACAACCAAGAAATTCCTAATGCAGGAATCCCTTATGTATAACATGTCAAATAAAAATTTGACAACACACGAAACATAAGTCACTGAGAACGGACTTTCGTTCTGCCACACATGTAAGCCGAATACTCTTGCCCTCTTAAATGCCGTGAAACATTTCAATCACAACTCTGTCAGGTATTAGCAGAGAGATTAAAACAAATTTACCGAAATACAAAATGGTCCTCCGCAATTCAAATGGAAGTGATATGTTACCAGACATATCCTTTCATTCTTAACGAGACCATTCTGTTCATCTACAGGAGAAGATGATAGAACTCCTTAGAAGCAAAGCAAAACAAAACCTGACCCTACGACAAAGACGTGCAATAAACAAACTTGAATCAGAAAATCTATAGTTATCAAACCCAATGGCAAACCAGGCGAACCAGTCATCCAAGAAATTCTTGACTATCAAAACGAAGTGCTGCTACAAATGAAATAATGTACATGATAGAAAAGAAGCCTATTGTTTTGAAAACCAACTTACAGACATTGCACAGAGGAATATTAATCAACCCTAACGCAAAACGGGTGAGGTTTCACCTCAACCAAAGATTCACAAACAACCAAGGCCGGAGACTGGTCTACCGCTAGGAGACTGATAGTTTCTGCATGCAACAACATCAGAGAATATTTGAAAAAATACCTAACATATTTTCTCATGAAATTTTACCTACTCTACCGGGATGGCTTAAAGACACAGAAAATCAGAAACGTTAAAAGAATTAATCCAAAAGCTATATACTACAGGTACAAAAAAGTTATATTCAATTATAGAAAGTACAAGGGACATAGAACTAATATCAAATTACTACACCTCCAAATAAGAATCGCTAACTGTAGGGAAGAAGCGTTGGAACCATCATCCTCGAAACTAGTAAAGAGGGGTCTGGAAATTCTCATGTATAATAACTGAATTAGTTTTGGCAACAACAGATTCCTTTAAAAGAAAGGCACAGCTACTAAAGGATCTGTTTCTATAGCCTATGTTAACTGTACATGCAGCATTAGCATGGACTGATAACGGTCCTGTGAAACCCATACAGGTTTGTTGATGATGTCGTATGGAAGAATAACTAAAATCCTACATAGACAATTTACACAGGAATGCAGGAAGACTTGAGTTCACAATTGCTCCAAGCCAAACTATTAACTTCCTGGATGTTACACTAAGGAAGAGACCAAACAGAACAGAAATTTTCACATGCAGACTTAGCATATGCAACCGTACTAAAAACCTCAATGATTATAAGTCAGGAATTATGTCTGAAAAGAATTATAGACAATAAACAGAAACTAAGAAAGAGACTAAAAAAATGCGAAGTATATTTGTGGCTATGGCATACAAAAAGAGAAAGGTTCAAACAGTATTAAAAGAACTTTTGGGAACCAGTCGACCGAAAGGACCACGAGAGAATAAAATGTGAAAACAGAAGTATTTTCCCAGTAGAATACTATCCAAACTAGAATATCCATTCTACTATCCACTAGAATACTAGAACTAACTGAACAGACCAATTCCTAATTTCTGAGAGAAAATCGAGAGAGAATATGACAGAGAGAACTGGTGGGTGCGGATACCACAAAACCCACTAGCAGCTCCCACATAAAATAATCGCTGATGTACAATATTTAACAAATACAAATCAGAACATAGTCAACCGTATGGCAAAATACATGCGAAAAATAGAGAACTGGCACTGACGGACATGAAAAGGACCGAGATCTATGAGCATACCCAAAAGATAAAAGAGAATGTAAACCCAAAAGATAAAAGAAAGGGAATGTAACAGGATATATAAACCATTAAGTTTAACAACTGAAGGATAGTATTACGGAATTAAGAGAAGCTGGGTACCATCAAAGAAACCAAGAGGGAATTTCAATCCTGAAAACGAAAATAACGAAGCCACAATTAATGTACCAAAGTGAAGGAACAGAGAGCTGGAACAGAAGCAGAAAGGCGAGCGAAAAGTTAGAACATTCCAAACCAAGAGAAATATTTTTAAAAATATAATAAATTCTCAGACCAATCAACGAAACAAAAGGATTTGAAAACAGAGTTCACAGTGAGAAACCAAGAAACGGAAATATTGTACAGAAATCCACTTGAATCCATAGGAATCTACTTAGCAGAACATAATGTGCACATCCACACATAAACAAATTAAGTCATGTTGTTCTCTACAGTAAACAGACATTTAAAGAGAGATGTACACATAATGTAAACAAAGTGTATACAATTGTCACAAATACCAAAGGAGATTTTAAAAAAAGTCCTAGATAGTAAGCTAACACGGTAAACTGACAGACACACATAAATCCTGTATATACATAAGGGATACATACCGTGGAGGCTTATGTGAATAGAAGGGCCAGGTTCCAAGCTTCGCCCAACACTCTGAAATATGCAGTAGATGTAATTATTCCTAAAGAATCTAACTAGGTGCTACAAAGACAGAATAGCAGTTCTAAGGCACTGCCACACAATAACCGAGCTGTATTTCCAGAAATCGAGTGTATGTGGCTGCCATGTTGGAAGATGGTTGCCCACGTGTTTCAAATAAAATCTGGAACGGCACTGTATCCAAATTTGTTCAGAATAATTATGTTTATCTTTCATTTCCCCAAATTTCATGCTTGTATCACAAAGCACACGATTTTCTGGTTATGCTGCTCCACTATAATGGTTACCAGATGAGTGATGAACACTCTTGTTTCACAATTGAAACGAATCAGAAGTATGAACAGTATAGGTCAATGAAGACTTAACCATCTTCCTTTGATTAGAAATTTTCTGGGTTTAAGTTAAGTAAATATTTCATTTGAAAGATGTAAGTAACTCTAGTTTAATAGAATGAAGCTCAAAAGCTTAGGTGTTCCTTTAAGCAATGGAAGTTAAGGTTAAACTGTAGTAAGTTCACGAAAACATTAACTTTTAATTGTGTTACGGGCCCTGAGGATCGTTAGACACCGAACATGGTTACTACGTCAGATTATGGAATACAGGCCACACCCAACATCATTACAAAATAAAAGTTTAAAAAATTAAGCATCTATTTGCACATCTTAAATCATCTTTTATAACTTCTTGTGAAAGCTTTTCTCGAAAAATTATATGAATATTTACAATTCTTATACACTTGTTCATACAAGTTATCGTAGAGTGCAAAATCATGTAAGGAAGGATTTCCCCACAGAAGATATTAAGACCAATACATTCAGTTACAGTTCGAGGAGGGAAATTGTATTAACTGTGTTAATTCTTATTCTTTCCTTAATTTTAACATCCGTTCACACAAGCTAATTTATATTCATATATTTCAATTACATACGCCTACTGGAATGACATGCCTTCCAAATTCCATGCCGTATAAAGCTCCCGAGGTACCGACTTCTCATCTTTCCACATACTCTCCTTCATTCTCAATGTTAAATAAAAGATAAATTTTCCCCTGTAATAACCAGATTGTCTTTTCTTTGACGATTATTGCATTGACACACATCTCTCATTAATTTAAATATCATGTGCACCCTCGTGTTTTAGGTGAGGTTCCGATGTCTCTGTCCATCTTCTGGGCGAAAACATATTTTACGACTTGAAGTAAAGAAGGCACTAAGTGCCATACATATGAAAATTGCGTTTTTACAGGAATAATAGTATATGTTGTTAGACCCATAACATGTCTAAGAATCAAAGTCCAAACGCATAACTTAGTTCTTCTATTGGGTGTTTATAGATGGGTGAGTCATATTTTCTCATAAGGAAATAAAATTTAAAAAAAAAATGTTTTCTTTTCTCGTAAGTTGAAAAATGACACTTAGGGCTTTATTTACTTTAAATCTTCACTTGTATTTGTTTTACTATTTTATACCACTGTGTTGTAATCTACGAATGCGCATCATCATTAAAAATATCACTCATTTAAAAAATGAAGAAGCCGGAGGCAAAATAAAAAAAGAGTTAGCTATAATTTATCAGTAATATGTTGTGTTGTGAACAAAACATAGGTTAGTACATATTACCGGAAGTGCACCAAATCTATTGGAACTGTTCGTAACACCATTTTTTTTTTATTATGAAACTTATTTGATGATACATTTTCTAGTAACACTGGAAGGGGGAGATAAAATTGGTGGCTCGAAATTGTTCTAGGTGTGTACCAACGATACAATCCGAAACAAGATTTTGTAAAATGGAAAACACCCTTTTGTTCTATTATCACGTAGTCGGGGAGATACATGGTCTATAAGAATCGTATTTTTGATAACATGAAGATGATATCAGCTGATTTCTCGGGTGGAGTACCTGCTTCATTCGACCCATTCTGGTGACATGCATGGTTCGATGACGGTTTTGTGGGATCAATTCACACTTATATAAGTTGTAAAGAGGAGCTCCTGCGTTGCTATGTGGTTACCGCGCTCGCCTTCGGTACGAGGGGTCCGGGTTCGATTCCCGGTGGGAGCTCCATTTCATAGTAACGTTTCGATTGCCCATACCCGGACAGCTGGTGGGGGTTGGCGTCAGGAAGGGCATCCGGTCGTAAATCATCTACCAAAACAAAAACCTGTGCAATACGCTGACCCCATGTCTTGCATGGGAAAAACCAGCGGACAAAAAATAAGTTGTAAAAAGAAAAAGAGAAAAACTTAATATGGGTTCTGCCCATATATATATATATAATCATCATCATCATATGCAGCCGTTTCCTATCCACTGCTGGATGAAGGCCTCCCCCTTTTCTCCACATATCTCGGTTTGCTGCTATTCTCATCCATGTAGCTCCTGAAAAACGCTTGATTGCATCTACCCATCTTGCATTTGGGCGTCGTCTCGGTCGTTTCATTTCTCTAGGAATCCAAAGTATATATATATATATATTACTATTTTCGTGTTTGGTTTATCCTCTTTTTTTGTCCATTTCCATGTTTGGGTGTTCTGTCCATTCGAGGGTTTGTTCTTTGGGCGTTTTGTCCATTCTCACGTTTGGGAATTCTGTCCTTTGGGCGTCTTGTCCATTTTCGAGTTTGGGGATTCTGTCCTTTAGGCGTTTTCGACCTTGGAGTGTTTATCCATTTTCGAGTTTGGTGGTTTTCTTCATTGGGGAATTTGTCCTTTGGGCGTTCTGACTTCAGTTTTTTTTGTCCATTTTAACGTTTCGGGGATTTGTCCTAGTCCCGAAAAGTTTAAAATAAATATGGATAAAAGTTTAAAAGATCAAAGGATAGGATATTAGAAAGAATCCCTCCCTATATATACAAGGGTGTATCGAAAATTTCCCAGAGCTCTGTTGACAATAAAGTAAAGTACGTCCCTAAATTTGAACATCATCTCCTTTGTTTCTGCCGCTGCTGGAATGCGGCCTCGATGTCATGTTGTGTCATCGAGTTCATAAACTTTTGTGATTCTTGCTGAATTTCGGTAACGGTGTGAAAACGGCGACCTCCTTGTCATCTTCTGGAAAAGCAATAAGTCTGCAGGCGCTAAATCCGGCGAGTAGGGCGGATGTGGAAGCGATAATACGTTGTGCTTGGCGAGAAACTTACGAGCCAGGAGTGCTCGGTAACAGAGTGCATTATTGCAGCAAATCCGGTCACTTTGCAGCACTGAAGGATGAATTCACGATTAGCAAATATGATGAGCATGGTTTTCATTGAGATGCGGCTCTTTCTCGCCTTCTTTGCTCGCCTTCGGGGATGATGGGCTCTTGCATTCCGCTTTTTCTCATGGTCGTAATGAAGATCACTCGTAACATTACGTACGACTAATTTTCTTTTCGCCCCGTAAGATTCGTGAATCATGATCAATATATCTGTGGCTAATTTGCCAAGTTTAACACAATGTTTCCTGTTGGCTCGTTGTTCCACTTTCCTGTTCATGATGTAATCGCAGACACACGTAATCATGAAGACCCTACTTTAACAACTCTCGATGTTAACGCAGAGATGTCGCTTGGCACACCGCCTTATCAAAATTGCAGTCACTCTGAATGCGAACGTCACCATTCGTTGGAAAGTTACAAAGTTCGTCTGTTTTTTTTTATATACAGCCTTGTATATAATATTTTTGAAAGTTTAATTTTCAATTTTTATGTTAAAATTTTCAAATCATAGCAAAATACCTGATAAAAGATATCCTTTCTTCTTTTAACACACACGAAGAATAAAAGCTTTTCACAAGTTTTTTTGCTCTGATTTGAAAAAAAAATAATCATATGAAATGTAAACTAAACTATTGAATCACAGAATTATTTACCATATCTAGAAGCTGTTTTAACCCTATTAGTTCAGACTCAACTTCAATTATTTTTTTTTAACATATCGATATTATTTACTCACATAACCATATATACACAGTCGCCTGTCTACGTATTCATACAGGGAAAAGAGAGAGAGAGAGCGGAAGATGACAAAAACAATTGAAATGTTAAAATTACAAAAGGACGCTCTCCCATGTCCTACTTTTATATGAAAAATCAGCAGAATATTGAGATGAACAATGTCAATAGAAGATTGGAAATGGTACTGGTTATATGAATATTTAGATTGAAACAGAAGCGGTAATTCATGATGGTTGTCAGACAAAGGGACGGATTGACCGAAAGTTCGCAAACAGAAAACTAATTACTTAAACTTCACCTTTAATACAGAGTGAAATTACTCAAACTACAACTTTAATACCAGCGTCATTAACAGTTATATAGCACTTTATCTTTTATCTAGATAATCATCCATGTACCAGTAATTCCTATCTCTATCCACTCCAATTGAAATTATTTTACCTTCAATTTCTTGTATTGAAATAGAATTTTTCTCTCTGTTCAAAACGAATTTTTTTTTATTTAAATGAAAGTAAATACAACGCACGATGTTTGCGTGGTTTCCATAAAAAAAAAAGTTGAAAACCAATAAAGTTTGCCATGCACATACATATATATTCCTACTTCACCGCTTCCTCTGATAGCGATAAAATTATGTTCCTATGAAATTTATTTTTAAGCAACAGGAAAACTCATTATTTCCTTTTTTTATTCTACAAACACATTGGTCTTTTTTGAACGTCCCTATAACAAGTTATTTCTAATTTAAATTATAGTTTGATTAGCATACTATGGTTTCTTCCGGCTACTAGACTATTTGTTTTTAAATGGGATTTTAAACTCTTTCATGTAAATTCTTTACGGTATCGTGTTTTTTGTCTTTGTTCAATACTAAAAAATTAATTTATTTATGGCCCTTAGGTAACTTTAATTCAGACCGATATTCATCTATAAAAAGATAGTATTTTTCTATATAGTCGTGTACAAAACTATATGAAGCTTCAACAAATAGCTCCGAACATTGCGGATAACAAAGACATTACTGAACATTATGCTTTAAAAGAAGAAAACGAATTATACAAACATATACAGAACCGAGTTTTGATATCCAGGCAATAATGAGCAAGAACACTACAAAATATCGATTAGAAAATTTCAAATACAAAGTGGAGTTACTTTTCCATTTCTTTAGAACGAACATTCATAGTGGTAACATTTTAGAGCAAGATTTTTTATTACTATTATTTCGTGTTATTTGCACCATACCAGAATTAATTATTTTAGGTCCGATATAGCGTCAGTAACTTTATCAATCTCCAATTAATCGGCATGTACATAACGTAAAACATTGACAAAGAAGTGAATTATAAAAGTCTAGAATTGAATTCGGCGTAGATATGCAGAAGAAAAGCAACGCAATGAGACAAAATGAACATAAATTAAATTCATGTTTATAAATCACTGAGGTAGTAAACTTTTTTAGTGTTATCTCTCTATGTAATTCAAACGAAAATGTTTCCATTAGTTTTTATAAACTAGAAAATCTACTTGATAATATTTATTTTAAAAAGAAACCTAATGTAAATAGAAGTTTGATTTCAGTAGATTTCTCGTTCAATGTTGTCAATTCTGATATTTAAATGACTCGGATCTCTTTTACAAAAGTTAGTTTCAACCATTCTGTATTAATTCAAGTCCATACTTAAAAATGTACAATTTTGTACGTTGGTTTCATTTCTGCAAACTACATCCAATTCTGTAGTGTAACAAAAAATTCAAATATTCTAATCTCAACTTAATATATATATATATATATATATATATATTAGCAGCAGAAGGAGTATAAGCAACTTGTTTAAAAAGTTTTCACACAACATTTTTTAGTCTTCTCTTGAACATATTTTTTTTCACAAAGCCTTGACAAAACCTGACCACCCATTTTTTTTAAATAAATTTATTTAGTATCAGCTTATCCCATAAGTAATGTCGTATGTTTGCACCGTGAAGAAAAGAAAGTATAACTTACCTGGAACACTACCGTTACTCAGGAAAAAAGCCTCCATCGACTCCACAATACTATGCCACCTGTCAAACAGTTGTTGAGTCCCCCGCTATAAGAAGACCGATTTTGGAGACAAAGAACTGGGTCACTGTCCGTCGCACGTCATCCTAATTTTGCAGTGTTTTCCCGGAAAGGTGGTTTTGCAGGCTGCGAAAAAGACTAGTCTGTTGGTGTAAGATCTGGTGAAAACGCTGGTAGAGGAGTTTCTCTCAGCCATATTCCTCGATCTTAGAACTGGTTCTTCTTGCTGTATGTGGGTGCGCGTTATCACAGTGGATGAGCACACCCTTGCGATTAACTAGAGAAGGATGTTTCTCCAACAATGGAGTCAGTAGGCGTTCAAGCTACTGAGAGTAGACATCTGCATTGATGATATGGTTACGTGGCAAGAGCTCAACATGGATTAGCCCACGAACATCCCACCAAACACCCAACATCACTTTGCAGGGGGTGGAGATTCTATTTTAGCACAGTTCCCTTTAGGTGCCCACTTTTCATCACCTGTCACCATTCTGTCCAGAAATAGCTTACGTAGATCTCAAGTCGCTGTGGCTTCTGTTGAGGCGTTAATGCATGGGGTACCTATTTTCCGAGTTTCGACACGTACCCAAGGTCCTGCAGATGACGATTAACGGTAGAATGGGTGACATGGAGTTCGTTGGCTAGCTCTTCAACAGTTTGCATTGGATTTGCCTTCACCACTGCTCGAAGCATCGTTGTCCAGCATCTCCCTTCTCATGGCTTCTCGGTTAGGCTGGTGTCCTCAGACCGAAACCTCTGGAACCAGCTCTGACACTTTCGCACATCCACAGCACCGTTTCCATATACGGCATTGATGTTTCGTTCCACTGCGCTGGTTGGATGTCCCTAGTAAAATTCATACATCATGACATCCCATGACATACATCATGTGGTCCTCCAACACCGCCATGATAAAACAAAAGGCACACTTCTAAAACGTGGAGTAGATCGTTGTCCTTCTAAACGCTACAGCACAATCAAGTACCTTCTAAACACTACTGCACAAGCATGGGATATGACTCATCTATGGCATGTGACGTCTAATTCACTATTCGCCTGTCAGATGGCGTCCTTGCAGCGATCATCGCACATACGACATTACTTATGGTATAACCTGGTACATATAGAAAGAAAAGTGACGAAATTTGTTTTATTAGATGAAGCAATAGACTGTCACCAATACGAGCTGAGTTCCATGTCCAGTCCCGCCAACTATTGACTTTACTTCTTTTTCAAATGTTGGCATAAACCGCTTATTGACTGACACACTCAACATAGTGTGAAACTTCGTGTGAAAAGCTGTACAGAAGAGTTTAAGTAGTGTTTAGATATGAAAAAGTATACATGATATTCGTCAGTCGTCACTAACAAGGACATAAAGCCGAAATATCGAGTATACAGGGCATATCAAAGGTCATTATCTATCTCTCAAAATAAGAGAAGCTCGAAGAAAGTACTTCAGAATTGTTCAGAGACCTTGACTTACGGGTATGAGGCTGTTTTGATGTAGAAAGATTATCTTCATCTATAGTACCTTTGCACTAAATGAACTCATACACATATTATACCGTCTGAACGAAAGCAGATAAAGAAAAACTGATTTCAAATTTGGGTTTATAATCCTTGTTTTATAAGATTAATTTTAATCTGTTATAATCTTCTTTTAGGATACTTTTACACCATATGTACTCAGTTTATATGGTATGCTAACGCAGTAAACAAAAGCAGGAAAGGAGAAACTGGTCTTGATTTCCCATACCACTTCATTTTAGTGATGGTAGTTTCTACTTATCTGCTTTTGTTTAGTAGCGTGCCAAGAAGACTGCGTGCATAAAGTGTAAAACAGGAAAATGCATCCTTATATTTTAAGAATGATCTAATAAATCAAAGGCTGTAAACTCAAATCTGAAATATTTCTTTTAGCTTTCTATATTTCCTAGCTTAGTAATTTTTGGCACACTCTGTATAACAGATTATCAAAATGTTCAATAGAAAGATAGATAAATAATATTTTATTGGAATTACTATTTCATCAAAACTATTTAGCTTTTTAAAAAATATTATTGTGGCGTTTGGAGCTACTTCAGATAAATATTTATAGAAGCTTACAAACAGGTCCAGACTATTATGTTTACAATTCAACAATATTCCAAATGAAAAATGAAAACTGTATTTTAAATTTTTTGTTAATACTCATCAAAGTCATTTCCTCTCTTAGTAGCACTATTTTTAATCACTTCCTTGTGGGATTCAAACTATGGACATTGGTTTTCTTTGTTTTGTTTTACAAAGCAGCAAACAACCCAATTAAGGTAATGCAAGTTTCCGAAGTGTATTCGGGAAATTAAAAAATAAAGATGGTATAAATAAAAGATTGTATAAATTAGAGAAATAGTTTGTTTATCACCTATTCCTTTTCTATGACAGCGACGTTAAATAAAGTAAAAGAGAAAGAAAAAAAGCGCAAGCCAATATGTTTCCTTTTCTTCTTCATCCTGCAAGATCCCACAGTGTCAACTTATTACACAGACATTTCAAGAGAGCTTCATAAAAACGGCCGCCTGTAATCGGACGCGAGAACTCTCCGGCTACACATCGTCCCATCTACTGGACAACCAAACCTTCCTATTCACACTAACACCTATCCGCCATAGCCTTAACACACAAAGAAGTCTTTTCTCCCCTATATTGCACTGACAATAAAACTTCAGACCCAATCTTGCAGAGAGCTTCTTCTTCCTTTCTCTGTCTTTGTGGACGTATCGTAAGATGAGAGGTCAAAGGATCGCTGCTGAGTCTCGACTCACAAAGCAGAAAACACAGTGTTGCCTCTGTTTTTTAAAATATCTAAAAAGTATTACTTTTCCATCAGCACAGCAACCTCTAACATATTTTTCTAAAGGTGAAGATGTGAGTTTAAATATATATTAAAAATCAGTAGATTACCTGTGAAATTGAGTTTACACCCACTTTTATTTAATTATTTCATCATTAAATTATTATTATTTAGAATATATTCCTGCGATTCTATTTTTCATACATAAATAGAAAAAATGAAATTTCTTCAATAAATTGGCTTACGCCAATCAAATTCTTAGATCTTCAATTCTTTCTACAAAAACAGATTAAAAGTATAAAATTAAAAGTATCATTTTCTATGTGTTTGACTACCATGTTATACGTAAATTTTGTGTAACCTATGCCTGTAATGTTGGTTTATAGTAATGCCTCTGAGACAATATTAATCTACGCAAAATAATTTTTAAGAAACCGGCGTTACAGACCGATAGGTCCTGAGCTTGCCCCAACGCCATCTATCTGCGCTTGGTGGAACTGCATCCACCAGAGTGACGGCAGTGTGGTCAACGAATAGGCCATATAGCCACGAATAGGGGTATTAGGGGCTTACCAAACCTAGTGGCCGTCACATCTTTACTCACTTGACTCCCCAGTTTTCCTCACGACGCTGGGTGGACGTTGAAAAGTGGGACTCCAGCCGAGAATTCAACCCGAGACCACACGAACATGAGTCCAACGCTCTAACCACTAGACTATAGAGACCACTCAAAATAATTAGGAATACATTTGAAGATATCAAATTAATGATTGTGTGTACTGCAAGTATCAACTTACTGCCCTATTTTGGAAACGAAATTAATAATCAGGAAGTAACAGTAACTGAAGTGCTGGTCGTAGAACATAATATTTATTTATTTATTGCAAAGGTGAACACAATAGGTGTGGATCCAATGTTATACAGTTGGTTAAAAGTACTGAGTCTCAATACAAAGTGTGCGAAATTACGTTTCCTATTGATAACTGCAATTACAAGAAAAAAGTAATTTAAAAATATACAGATTGTCACAATTGTTCAGAGCTACAAACATAGAGTCAATGGTTTTACTGTGGCATTTGAAAGACAGCGATTCCCACCTTATCTTATCCCACCATAAATGTAGTT
>JAGDQP010029664.1:0-23201 GCA_022664845.1 Lepisma saccharinum | reverse complement strand
CAATATGTAGTGGGAGATTATTGTTCTCTTCTAAAAGTATTCCTTCATTGGCCTAGTTTTGCCTTAGGCATAGTGGAGTAGGAATCTTCTCGTGGGAAATAGGTTTTGGAATTTTGGGATTATGTGTCTTGAATTTCAAATGTGTTTAACGTGCCTGTGTCTTACTGTCAACTTTTACATCTTTGGAACATTACAATACGGGAAACATAAATTTGATTCACATCTTAACATTGTGTAATACATTGGTTACACTCAGAACAAGAAGTTTACAGATAAAAGAATCTTGGTAACATTCTGTATAGTTGACACTTGTAACATATGAACGTTGTATACCTATGGCTATATCTTGCTCAAAGAATCTCTGTGTTGGATACAACATAGGGAAATACAAATCACACGAAAATATAAATTTGACATTTCCTCCAGTGGGACATACACTTTCTTATTTCAAGGATTATTTTAACAATAGATATACAGAATGAAAAAAAAAGAAACAAAAAAACATAAACGTTGCATTTATGAAAGAAGTATAAAAAAATATCATTTCTGAGAAAGCTCAAATATATGTTCGTGGGAAAGGGTTGATTTCAATCGAAAGCAAGAGTTTATACCGAAAGCAGAAGTGACTATACTGTCCTTGACTATATAAATTGAAATGGGTAAATTAAGTCCAGAACAAAATTATGACTCTTCGATGCTGTTTTGAAGAAACACAACAAAAAATATAAAAGAAGAGGGATTTCTTTCTTAGATGCGTGGATAGGAACAGAACGAATGAATTACAGTCCTTCTGGGATGTTTCCTGTTTCTACCTGAGGTTGGGGAGAAAAAAAAGAAAAAGAGAACTTTCGTTTTCTTTCTGGAGTTGACATTGAAATAAAAAGCAAAAATAACGTTCAATTGTAGTTTGCAAGTGAAGAAGGAGAAGACAGTTCAAATTGAAAAGAAAAAAAGAGTGTGCAATTTGAGCTTACTACAATATTTTAATAATTACAGGCATTGCATTGTTTTGGTGCATAGCGTTTTCATTCTTGGAAGCATGTTTAGCTTTAAATATTTCAAGCACTTTAGCAATGAAGCGTGGGTATTGCCGTAAATGTGATTGATGAGCAGAATGGGCAGAGTTCAAGAAAACGCTTGTTTGCAGAAAGGAAATGGCGAAAGAAAAAGGTTATAAGCAAGAATCGAACTAAGGACAAAAAGGCGTTTAAACTATATCCTGAGGAGGAAGAGGACTGAACCGAGTGAGGAAAATGGTAACAGAACTGCATTCCTTTATTGTGAAGACTTATATTCTACTTCGAGTGAAGGATATATTTGATGTGTTCTATGCAAGAAATGGGCACACAATTCATGTACAGGTGTACATAGTGATGATTAGGTTATTATGTTCCGTTGTGAAAAGTGTGTGCCATAAAGAACAATAAGGAACGATTAAGCAACGATGCGTGTTATTGATGATGATGGACACTCAGATAAGATAAAATGAATTGTATGGGGGGTAAATGGACACTCGGGTTCATAGAAAATCATCGATAGAAGTAGTTTCTTACTCCATAAAGTTACACAATCTGGCATCATCGCACCAATATTGTACACAGCTTGGAAATAATATTTCCCACAACTATTGTTCCATTGTTGCCACATTGCGCAACGCTTAGACTTAGAACATGCTTAGATCGGCCATTTTCTATGAATGTGAGTGTAAATTAAAATTAATTAGAAAATGGTTGGTGCACAACTCGCCAATATCGAACCAATCCAAAGGCGACAAACAGAAAATGTAAATTCTTAATTTCCATATAATAAAAGTTTATCAGGTAGGACAAATGGCTCGTCGTAAGTCGCCTACTCTGACCTCCCAGTTTGCTTGATCTAAATCGCATTTATCTATGGAATTATATTAGTTTGAAACCAAATGTGTGTTTTAATTACTTATTAATAACAGTTTCTGATCTAAATTTCTGGGTATAATAGCGTCGATTATGACGTCATACTTATTTATCATCTGTTGTGTTCATACAGATATATTGTTAAACTATATATAAATTTCACATCGCCAATATCTTGGTTTTGTATTTCTGTAAAACGATACGTACTACCCAAGGGTATCGTCACTACTATTTGCAGGCTGTTTTAAGAAGTTTATTTCGTTGTATAGATATATACAACAAGCGTTAGTTGATATTTAGGGCCTATTGATCAAAGTCTGCATCTACTGGGGGAAAAGGGAAGTAGGAGATCGTTTTAACCGGATAGCCATGTTGCAAACGAAATATAAAATTATGTTATTTTCAAATGTGTTACTGCTTCGTGAAATACTACATACTTAGCGTAAGCATGAATTAACTACTAAACATCATAATATATTAAATGTAAACTGCAATGTTGCAAACTCAGAAAATAATACAGGTCAACAAAGATAGGCTACTACACTCAATTCCTTGGTAACGAATTCAGAAATTCACTGTCAAAGACACTGTAAAAGTTCTAGGAATACATTCTAAAAAAATTAACGGATGCTTTATAAAATTAAAGAAATTCACTATAAAACTTCAACAGATAGCCTACACTGTAAAAATGTATGGAATACATAATAAAAATTCAAGGAATATCCTGTAAAAATCAAGAAATACACTGCAGGAATTCAAATACACTAAAAAAATTCAAGGAATAAATAGTAAAAAATTCAACGGATACAGTGTAGTAAGAATTCAAGGGATTCATTTTTAAATTTCATGGGGACACTGTAAAAATTCGTAGAATATACTGTAAAATTTAAGAGATACGCTGTAAAAAAATCAAGGGATACTGTAAAAATCAAGCAATACACTGTAAAAATTCAAGGGATACACTGTAAATATACAATGAATACACTAAAAATTCAAGGAATACACTGAAGAATTTCAAGGGATGCACTGTAAAAGTTCAAGGGATTCACTGTAAAAATTCAAGAAATGCACTGTAACTATTCATAGGATACACTGTAAAAATACAAGGGATATTCTGTAAATATCAAGGAGAAAATTGTAAAAAATAAGGAAAACTGTTAAATCAAGGAAAGCGAAGTAAAATTTCAAATACCGTACACTAAAAAAAATTCAAGGGATACACTGTAAAATTAAAGGAATTTACTAAAAAAATTCAAAGGATACACTGTAAATATCAAGAATTACACTTTAAAAATCAAGGAATACACTGTAAAAATTCAGGCAATAAACTGGAAAACTTCAGGAAATCAACGCATACACTAAAATTCAAGGGGTCTATTATAAAATTTCAAGCGACACACTGTAAAATATCATGGAATACACTGTAAAAATTCAAGGAGTATACTTAAAAGGATGCAGTGTAAAAATTCAAGGGATTCACTATAAAAATAAACACTAAAAAAACTTCATGGAATGCGCTAGAAATTCATGGAATACACTGTAGAAATTCAAAAAAAAACATTGCAAAAATATTCAAAGAATGCATTGTTCTTTTGTGCATCTTTTGCATTCCTAAATTGTGTCAAATTTTGTTTACTTACGTGCACTTTAAATGTGTATAAGATGTGAACAGACTGGTTTTTGCAAGTTAGAATGCATTTATAAGAGATTCTGCTGATCTAGGAAACAAAGTAAAGAATTGGCGGGAGAGCGGAGAGGGAACCCAGGTCAGAGCCAAGAATGCACACATGTAAACTACAATCATCACATTTTTCTCTCTGTAAATTCAAGAAGTTCGATATCAAGTGACTAAACCTGATTTTTATTGCACCTGATGTTAGTTATTATTATTATTATTTGGCTTAAGTATGTAATATAATGTTTTAACTTTTTGCTCTAGTTGAATTTGTTGTTTGTATATGTACACTATAATATAAACACTACCTTCTCGAATTGTTGCAATTAAGTCTAGATTTGAATTTCTTTTGTCGATTTTCGAATTGGATTGACACAAAAATTGTTCCTCTTGAAACTATTAGGACGTCTTTTCTTTTGCGTGTAGAATTTGCCTTGTATTTTACACCCTGTATAAATTCACTCAGTATATGCATGTATATAAGAACAACGAATGACTGTATAAATGGTTTTACTATCCAGAAAAAGTTGTAAATGCCCTCCATATTTACATAAAAGAGGCTTAAAAAAGAATGAGAGCAAAATCTTTGTCATTAGTAGTGAATTTGAGTAGAAAAAAGAGGACACATAAAGTGTACAGCAAGAAAACAAAAAACAATCACTTGCATATGTATTATATGTAAATTTTACGTTGCAATTTAAATGATTTTTCCCTTTCAAACGCGTTTGAGTGATACAAAAGAAAAATAGAGAACTGTTTTTTTTTAAAAAAAAAAGATTAAAAAACTACAATGCTGATAAAAGAGAAAACAAAATTAGATAAAAAAAAATGTCCGGTGGCTGTGTTCATTCAGATATATTGATCAACAAATGATTTGACAGGCACTCTGATCCACTAATGTATGTATCCACTTAAACCCATAATTGCGGTTCACGGGTTTTGTGAGTCAGTTTGCTGTTTCACGATGTATACATCTACCAATTCAATACTTCACATTGCAATGAGCATGAAGTGAACTGATTTGAATGCATAAAACAAATCTCTTATTGTTGTGTAATTTTAATATAATAATTTTTTAATGTTTTTTTTTTTTTTAATACGCCAATCCTCGTAGAACGTACTTACTAATTTCAAACGTATCTTCAGTTCTGTTCTAGATCAGAACCTTAAAAGATTTCAGTTTGGTTTATATGGAGCAATATTTGTCATCGCTAGAATACTATTGAAGGTCATAGCGTAAGAAAAGAGATCCTGGGTTCGATTCCTAATAAAAAAAAGTACAACTTTGCGATACGCACGCGCTATGAACATCGCATGGGGAATGTGGAAGTAGCACTCCACATATTATCGACCTACGGTACAGTACAAAGTGATATGGAGTGATCAGTCCCACACTCGACTGCCTTTACCTTCCCAAAGTGCCCAGGAGTACCAAGGACACTCTTGTAATCAATTTGATAGTAATCTGAGTGCGCATCAGAGCGCCAGGCATGGGAACACTACGAGAAAAGTCTTCAATGTCCTGGCCGGGACTTGCATCCGGGTCGCCCGATTCTTAGTCAGATGCTCTACTGCCTGAGCCTCGGCGACTCAAGAGTTCGATTCCCAATGCGGATATAAATAGTTAAGAATTTACTTAAAAGTGTAGGTCTGTCAAACCATGGCCCGTTCACTTTGCCCTTTTACAGTACATTCTATTCAAATGTGCCCGAGCGCATAACATTTATCGTCATAATAATAACAGAACAATGTTAATTTTTTAACCCATCCATAGTACCTCGTAGGCTGTTAACCACATTTTAACCATGATGTATAATAAGGATGGCCAGATATGGTTCAATATTATTAACATACTCTTTGCCTCATGTGATACAGTGGATCATTTGTGGCAGATATCGGATTTGCATCCACAGTTTTTAATTTTCTATATATATATATATATTACTATTTTTTGCATATAAAACATACACAGCAAAATATGACTGTGTTAATTCATCACTTCTCGGTGTCTCAGAGCGACCACCACTATTTTGTGTTAAATCAACACATCAAACTGTGTTAATTTCAGTGATTCATCACAATGGATGTATTGTCAGTACTGATTCAACACAATGGAGGGTGTCATACTAACGCTGCCACAGTGGTGAATCACCGAAATCATGCAACAAATGTTGATGATTTAACAGAAAAATGGTGGTCACCCTGGGAGACTGAAAAGTGTTGAATAAACACAGTTTTTTTTGCAGTGTAATAGGTAGGTAGCTTACATGTTCAGTAGTAATAACAGTACTTTCAAACAGTAACAGTATCACTGATCGTGTAAGCTCGAATGACTGCAAATAATGATCCAGAAACGTATATTCTGATATGAGAGCGTCAGTACCGGAATTTCTATTATTAAAAGTGTAAGCTGCCTAAAAGATATGCTAAAGAGCATACTAATTTATTATAGAACGGTGGAGGATTAGCCTAGCATTTATAGCTGAATATGCACAACTCATGAAGTTTTTTATACGTTGGCCCACGGTCTAGACTCTAGTGCATATTCTAGGATTACGTTCATGTTTTACGAATGATCTCTTGTTCGCCTGTTTAAATAGTACTGGTACGGTTAAAAATCCCTATCCGAACATATTAGCTAACCCATACATCATTTCTGTTATATTGGCTAGCAAATCTTGCAGGCTGAACTGTCCGATTTCTTTTCTTTCTTCTTTTTTTGAAAAGGAATAAAGTGTCTCACATATCAATGAAGAATAAAAAAAGGTGATGACGACAAGAGAAGTTCAGAAGAGTGCGGGCATGGAACTTTTTTAAAGGAAAGAAGAAAGGCGTTGAAGGCGTCCACAGCAGCATCAACTTATAAACTTTTTTTTTTTTTTAGTCTGGGAGGGATTTCTTTACCCCTGTCATGGTTTCTATTTCTCCTACTTGTTTCCAAAGGGGGGTTGAAAGAGAGAGAGAACTGGGAAGAAATGGAAAAGCCCTCGATTCAGGGGACAATAGTACCTCATCCAAAGCTGAGATCTCACCCGAAATTTTTCACAAAGAGAGAAAGAATAGTCCTGGTTGCCTTGGATACGATTTTCTCTCCGTTTGGTCTTTTTTTTCTTCTTTCTTCTTGGATTTTTCTCATCCCTTCGT
Source organism: Lepisma saccharinum (assembly GCA_022664845.1). Taxonomy (NCBI): domain Eukaryota; kingdom Metazoa; phylum Arthropoda; class Insecta; order Zygentoma; family Lepismatidae; genus Lepisma; species Lepisma saccharinum. The sequence continues at coordinate 16,490 of JAGDQP010029664.1, read as the reverse complement.
TTGGAAGCTGGACTTCTCTTTTAGTTATGTTTTACAGGGCTGCCAACTCTAGTCTAATATTATGAAATAGTGAACATAAGCCTATTTCGTCTTATGTCAGTGATTAGAAATTTAATCATCGGCGCAGCTTTCAAAGGGATATTTTGTTTTTCTTTAACGCCATTAACGGAATATGATTGTAAAATGTATCTTTCCTTTAATATAAGATTTTAGTCTATTTTATTATTTTTTTTTTTTTTTTGTAACAGAAATACACATTTTTTTTCATTACTGATATTTGTAAAGACTTCTTTACCCCATCTAGGAAGTAAACGTGAACGTATTTTTGTGCAGTGAATCTGCAAGTGAGTTAATGCGTACGCATTTTAATACGAGGTTGTAGTCCGTTTTCTTCAAATATATTTTTTTAACATCTTCAACTGGGAAGAATTATAGGCACAAGATGGAAACTGTTTACCTCTTATGTTTTTCCTGTATAGACCCATTTAATCAGTTAGTGCGTTGTTAAAGATAAAACGGGTGTTACATCGAGCTGTTATGATTGGTATCACTGCACATGGATTTAGATCACAAAGTAATAAGGTACAGAGAGAGACATCTCTGTACAGTATAAATAAGGTTGCTGCAAGCGTTAAGTATACATTTGATGAGACTAAAATCGAAACGTACATTGTAAACTACAAAACTGGAGAATGGAAGAGGAAGGTGAGAAAGCTATAAACAATGTAAACTGAGCCCGTTAAGAAGGGAATTAAGGTACAAATTAGAGTCCATCGTCACAGTATACAGACGATTCATTAAAAGGATTAAAAGCTGCAAAAGACGAGAAACACAATGCAGTTTTGTTGCCTTCCACATTGTTCCATAACACAAGGAAATGGAATGCAGGTTTTCCTATGCGTAGCAATAAATACATGAACATAGAGAAAGAATATACAGAGCTAAGACTAAGTGTTTTATTGGAAACTCTAAGCAGACTAATGTTGCTGCTTTTCACATGATTTATTTTACTATAGCGCTTAGGAAATAAGAAATTCAGCTATACACAACTCATAACCTTGAAGAAGAGACTATGATTGCTGTGTTTGATTTCGCGCAGCCAATCACATTTTATCCGCTCAGCCTGTTCGGACGCCATAATTGAAGTGAGTCTTTTGTATAGAGAATTATGTTTATAATGAAGTAGAATCTTCTTGTTCTGTGACGTTTTGATGAATCTTACCACTTGATTCGCTTCTGGTTCTATTATTTCTTTTACGGTTCATATGGTCCGTCAATTGTTATTGCTGCGCGGCTTATTTATTCTGTCTTTCCTACGGCTAATCTTCAGGGTCGTTTTTGTGGGTTACCTTCGATGTTAAGTAGATTGAACGATCACTATCTGACATAGCATGCCCCAAGTCTACACCGTAGTGTGGGCTACATTGAAATTATTCGCTTATAATCACTCGGCGCTTAGAGCAGCCAAAGTGACCACGAGCACATGCTCCACACCATCTAACTATGAAATTAAATGTCGATGGCGTCAAAAGCAAGGTATTTTTTATTTAGAGGGTGAAATATAATATACAATTCTTGTATACAGTTCTCTATATGCTGTTTCCAGCATACTCTATTTACATTCAGGTGTTAATTAACCATCTAGCAGAAATATAACTTTGTAATACTTGAATTCTCATATAACAAATGTCCTCTTTTGATTCTCAATCATAATTCAATAATTTAAATGCTGTGCTGATATTCTACACTTTGAAATCACAATTTAATTATCTCTCAAAAAGTTGCTCATTTCGAATTCCAGCTACTAAAAGTAGAGACATCTACCGAGCATCAACTGCAAATTCTAACACATAATTTTAAAAACAAATGTAAATTCCTTTCTTTCTTTCTTTCTTTCTTTTCAATTGCCTTTTAACTTATATACATAACAAATAACTGAAAAATATTTAATTTGTTTAATAAGATAAATATTTTAACCTTTTCTTACATTGCTCCAAGGGACCATATCAATAGAACTAACAGGTTGTCTCACGAGTGACGTAATTGAAGATTTCCAAGGATGTTAGAATTAGAGGATCCGCCATCTTTGAGCGCATAGCCTAAACTTAGAAGAGTAGTTGATAAACACGTTTTGATATTACTAAACTACTCGTGATTTACAGACGAGAAAGATGGTTATAGGCCATGTAGATATAAACTATCCGCAAAATATTATTCTTAAGCAACGTTTTAGACTCGCATTCCCCTCTTGAAATTTATGGAATACTCTGTTCGATCCATGTTTACCATAGTTGTTTTGGTCTGAGAAGCTATATATATAACATCTTGGCAGTGTGTTTTGTGTAGGAATTTTGCAGTTCATGTTGGTCTGCCACTCATGTGAAGAATTGTATATACGTGTGTGTATAAATGTATCTATTCCCTCCTTTTCTCTGTATTGAATTTGTTAAGCCAGCGGAGGACGTTGTGCCATCCTGGAGACTAGCTGCTATTCACTTTGCTCGACGGTGCATTAACAAGAGAAGGGGGGGGGGGTGTACAAAGCTGGTATATTTCCATCTCGCGCTCGCTTTTTATGCTAGTAAACCGATGCTGTTTTCTGTTTTATTTTTCTGCTAGTATTACTCGAGAACCAGTAAAATACTAGGACTTTTTTTCTTTTGCTTTCTCTCCTGCTATTCTAAATATTCTTAAAGAATAGGTGCGTATATGGTCAAGGAGTACTTTTCACCGCGTTCGCAACAGGAGACACACACATGCACATTCGTAATAAAAGATCGTTTTTCTGCAACCATATCACCAACAGTTGTCCTTACTTTGTTCTGAAATTTGTGCTAATTTGTGTATTAGCGCGTGCAGTGGTGCTAATTATGTATTTTGTATCTAATTCCAGTCAAATTAAATATTACTTCGGCTTCAGATATTCTAATTTAATTGAATTAAATTGTGGCTTTTTTAGAAATCTTTGATAGGATAGACGAGATAATTTGGAAAGAAAATCGACCAGGATCTAGTTTGAAGGTACCATTTCGGCATTAATCTGGTGTGACTAAGAACAAACGTAAAACAAAAAACTGTTGCTAGCAGCTGGATTGGAACGCAGGACCTTCCGAACGCAAAGACAAAGCTATGTTAACTAAGCTACAACCGCTCGGTCGATATATTCAGAAATATTTCAAATAATATTTTCAGCTACTTCTTACATCATTTTATTTTACTAACTTTCTAAACTTTATAGGGCTGTATCCGAATTTCTATATCGAACATCGATACTACTGAATATAATCGGAATGTGGTCGATATATCGTACATTAAAATATTTAAAAAATGACGTATAGATAATATTGAAAAATCGTTTGAGATGGAAAATCGTTAATATTGAAGAAACTTGTCATGCGGTTAAAATAAGACATACTTCCAGTACAGGTCATGAAGCGTTAGTTTCCACTTTCTTCTTTAGTCACCAAGAAACGAAATGATAAATTCAATATCATTCGAACGTAATTGTTTTATCAATGTATGCCATTTCTAGTTTCAGAACTTATAAATGTATGAACTAGCTTTTCTGCAAAAGACTGTTTAAATATTTGAAGTCAAGGAAATTTTGCTCTGTATGAAAAGGATGTGTTGTTTTAACTTTGTATTTAACGTAGATGGAGCTAAATAAATCCAGCGGTTAACATAGCTAATCGGAAGAGTAATTTGACAGCATTGAACAGTTCATTAAAACTTATTCTGACATCTAGTGTGTAATTCGAATATTTTCTATGTATTTGTTTGTAACTTACTGGAATGACAATGAATATATATCATAGTTCAGCTTTGATATTTAAATATCTCAGTTTCTGTAAGAGTTCAAGACTCGGATCAGTGTAGGATTGAATTAGGTAGTATAAGTACTTCAATTATTTTTGTAGTAGCGGCAAATTTACTTCACGTGTTGTATGAATCGTGTCCATTTGGTTGATGCCACAGCCCCCTTGATCCTTCATTTCAAGCTCATAACTCTCTTACGGTAAACGATGTCCCCCCCCCCCCACACACACATACACATTAAAAAAGTCGATGAGCTTAAGATCCGGAGAACATGGTGGCCATGATATTAGACCATCACGGCCAATCCACATCACCGCGAATTTTACATTAAGACACTTTTTCACAATACTCCTCAGAGCGGCGACGCTCTATGCAACTAGAAAAAGCTGCGTTGGTTCTGATTGAGGACAAGCCTATCAAGGATTTTGAGATAAACCAAGACTTTGAGAGACTCCCTTATAAACGACTCCTGTATCATTTCCAGTTTGACAACTGAAACTTTGTACCTACCTGATGCTTTTTGGTGTTGAACACACTGTCAGTTTCGTCCAGTTGTTTTAACCAGCTTTTCAGTGATTGTTTAATAGGAACACATCTTTCTTGAACTCTTTCCTATAACGACGCTTCCTGCAACACCACCACACATTGCCTTGTTTTGCCGCAATTTTTCCTGTATTATTATAATGGTATTGAGTGTTGGCAACAGCACGAAAAAAAAAATAGATGATGGTATTGCTACTAACAACTCCACTAGGCTTGAATGGGCATAGCTCCCCCTCCTTTTGGATGACAGTTACCTGGTTGATAATGATCACTCTAATTTCACCACAGAATGAATGGTTACTGGGAAACTAAAACATAAATCTACGCTCCTCTACTTGATTCTTGTAAGCAATATCTAAGAAACCATTTATTTTCTCAGTAAAAGACGAGCGTATAATTGAAATTAATGTTGCTATTTCAAATACCACTTGCGAAGTTTCTGACAAATGACGCGAGTTGCTTAATAACAGGTACTCTGCAATTATCATAAATTGCTCCAGAGAAATGCAGTACGAAAGCAGTTTGTAATACCCAGAAGTGACACTTTCCACAATAATGGACAAGGTATGTTTAGAGATATTCCTAATATGTCACAATATCGGTTTTTAACGTAACAATTGAAGTATTCAGTCTTCAAGAGTTATTTTTAAACATTCTTAAGGATTTTTATTGCTACCCATCTGAAAATAACATGTATTTATTTCCCTCCTCTGGCATTGAGTCACTGGCAGATGAAGTTTTGCTCTGGCAGCTATGTTCAGTCTAAATAAAAAAACTTTTGTTTGCCTCTCTGCGCGAAGAGAGTATTAGAATTGCATGACCTCTTTTTAATTGGCTAAATGACGATCAAACACCTCTAACATATTAACAGCTTATATTTAATATCATTTCTAGTCTTGACGCAAGTTGCAATAAATTAAAGTGGAGTATGTATTACGTCATATGCTGTGGTTATACACAGGCGATAGTTATAGTAAATTTTACGGGAACTAAAAAACAAAACTTTCTCAATGTATAATATTTATATTTTGGGCTTCGGAATTGTAAAAAAAAGAAATATATGTACTTTAGAATTCAGTTATTTACCAGATTTACAGGTTATTGTTGTAAAATATTGTAGGTACGCTGGAAAAAAAATGACTGTATTAATTTTAAACATTTTTTTTATATTCGAGGGTGACCAACCACATTTTTGTGTTAACACAACAAACTGTGTTAATTTCGATGGAACAACACAATAGATGTGTTGTCAATGTTGAGTTAACAATGTGATATAGTACTTGTATGACACCCTTCATTGTGTTAAATCATTGATATTAACACACAAAGGTGGTGCTCGTCCTGGAATACCAATAAATTTTGAATTAACACAGTCATGTTTTTCAGTATACTTTATTGCACTGAATACGGATTGAGTTGAAAGCCTAACTATTTTTTTTAAATTTAGTTAAAAATTGGACTACTTTATTATTATTATTATAGAAATTACAAGTTGGACTTACTTTCCCGGCAAATAATGAAAGTGTAACTCTGACGTGAGAAACGTTCAAAATTTTATTCGTACTTATTTATAGAAATTGAAACAATATATATATATATATATATTATTCTTATTTTATTGATTTGGATGTTCATAACTCATTTGGCAATTCATAATTCATTTGGCCATTTCGGACTTTAAACACAGAGATATAACGAGAAAAGTGACCAATCTGGTATGTTTTTTCAGATACGCTGAGTTTTGAAACGTGATCTTAAATATTACCTTACTCTACAAAATACAACATTGATAATATTATGTCAAGAATTTGATTTTATGAATTGCGGATTGATACTTGACCAGGACCGAGCAGTCAGAGGCTAAAATGTTGTGAATAAGCAATGTTTTTGTTCAAAGAGTTCAAAAGAGAAGTAAAGTCAAGCGAAAACGGTATTCTCTTTATTTGCCAAGGCATCTTCTTGAATCTAGAAAGAGAGAGAGAGAGAAGGAAAGAGAGAGTGTGTGGGAGAGGCAGTGTGTGTATGTGTGTGTGTGTGAGAGAGAGAGAGAGAGTTCAATTCGAAGGGCTGGAGAGGAGGAGCAAAGTTAGCGTAGCCAATGAGATCTAAGTTGCGCTGACTTACTTTGAAAAGGAAATGAATCTTTTGGGGAAGTCAGTTTAGCTTCGAGTTGAGTGGAATGGTGGGCGGGTGGGTGTAGAAGGAAGGTGAATCTTAAAATTCAGTTCAAATGAAGTCTTGGAAAAGCTGTTTTCATTACAAAGAATAAAAAAAAAAAAGGTCAACCATTGACTCTACTCTATAGTTAGAGAAAAACTTTGCGATTATTTATCTGTCTTGTTAACTGCATGTTGCAAAATGTAATTACTTAAGAAAATTGCATACGAAAGAAAAATTAATTGCTTTACATTCATCTGTGTAAGCAGTGCTTTTCAAGGAATTGTATACCAGAGAGAGAGAGAGACAGAGAGAGAGAAATCAATTGGATAAAGTTTCTGTGGAACTTGTACTTGAAAAATTGTCTTCTGGTGTTGTTTTCTTAGTCTGGGCATGAAGCATGTTCACACGTTAATTTTACGCTTTTGAATTTAGTACCAATTTAGAAAGTTTGTGTTCAGGTAAATTATAAGCGTATACACCTTTCTAGTACTCCGATAATAATAATAAGTATTAAGTGTCGTTGACGTTCAGTCAGTTTCAAACGTTAGCTCCCGGTTGCATTTTCTTTTTCCGAACATCGTGAAGTCCAGGAAGTATTTTGGACACAAGAACTGTCTGACTTCCCTGGATATCACGCTATCTCAAAAGCATTATGGACACAATCCTGTGATGTTTCCTGAGTATCTGTTATGGATACAACACTAACGTTACTGTTAACTCTGCCTGAGGCAGCCACTCCTTATCCGTCACCAATTATTGTTACTGATGAGGACGTTTGCCAATGCAGTACTGCTCCCACATTGCAAATAAGCCACTGTCTTTAACAAGGTACATCCGCGAACTGCCTGACAGATGTTGGTTTGGTATTGAACGAAATGCCAAGTTCAGCTTGTCTCAGTGTGTACTGAACTATTTCTAGCAGCTCATAGCGGTAACTTGCATATTTATAAGTCTTTATAAATAGGAGATTCCAGAGTAATAGAAGTTACGCTAGGACACATTTAAACATAATTAATGAAGAAATAATTTGAACTATGATATGAATAATATGAACTTAATAATCCAACCTAGACTCATTTGAAGAATAAAACTTTATATTAGGCTGACCTTACGACATAACATTTAAACTTCTCGTATCTACCGTATCGATAGAATATTAAGCCAGCCAAAACTTTATCCCGAAATATTAATTTCGTTTACCATTGTAATTAGTCGATATTCGTCTTCAAGTTGGCAACCATATATCCCGAAAACTAAGCGAAATTCAAAACAATAAGCATTATACTTTTTTTTTTTGTTATGATGTCAGTTTGCAAAGTTTATTTCCATTTTTATAACAACCCTGTATATTACAAGTTATTTGTTAAGTTCAGCGCAACTAAAACAGAACTCTGTAATGTAATTATAATAAAACCATACAATCTGTCTTGTTTTTTTTACGTCCTAAACCTTGTCTGCATTAGCGGAAATTCACTTAAAATAAATAAAAATAAAATAAAATATCTGTGGCAACAACTGTCAGGTAATCTATTATTAATAGCTACAGCACATCGAGTTGGTTCAATAAATTAAATAATTTGTACCGTGAGGTTTTCCTATTACCCAGGGGAAATATAGGGGAGGAAAGAAAGCATAACGGATTGTGGACTAAATAGTGTCAATTACTGTATCTCAAAATTCAGGAATTAAAAAAAAAAAAGTCCATAAATAAAATAAATAATGATGTCTGTGGTTGAACGTGATGTGGAATGAAATTATTCTGACAAGAGACAGTTTTCCTGTCGTTTTGTGTGTGTGTTTGATGTGTATGTCTGTTGTTGTTTTTTATGATTGCATCGTCTGTTAAATATATCGGATTTTCTCTATTCACACCGCCTATGCCCGTAGTGTGTGTGTGAGGGAGAGAGAGAGAGAGAGAAAGAGAGAGTCTAAAATTGACATTCTCCATTTAAAGAATTGACACTAGTTTTACTACGTCAGTTTCCTTTTGTATCAATATTGAGATTCAATTTTCAGAAATTGTCATTGTAGGCAATTCGGAGCTTATGATATTGTTGAGACGGAGAGACGATCAAACTTATTTGCACAAAGCAAATGGGTTTCGTTTCATGCTAGAGATCGGAATAATTTATTTATCATTTCTTTTTAACTGCGAGGTAGAAACCCGTTGTCTTCTAATTGTGAAGTTAGGATACCTGTGGTGTAATACCGAAGGTCGGTGACTTTTGGATGAGCGATTAGGAGATACCAGGTACTTCAAGTTCTGTTTATGTCGGCTAATCAGTTCCACCGTTCGGAAATATACTTATAATGCTTTTCATTAGAAGTCATACTCGCCTAGGGACGTCATCCCGAAGCCTAAAAATAGGTTAAGCTATAGATGAGAGTTGTACAGTAGAAACATTACGTAAATTAAATACATATGATGACAGTAGTAATTTAAGCTAGTTTCTAAACTAGATTCCAAGACACAATTGCTTAAATCAGACTTTGATATACCAATTCGTTGAATATTGGGTGTTGCGTTGTCAGTACAGTGACTATAATTGTTGATTTTTATGATTGATCTGGCTTTCGTGACTGAAATCTGCTTTTTTTTATTATTGAATAAACTCGGCAGATCTGTTATCTAGTGTCTAATATAAGTCAGTATGTGTATACATACAGTATATTGAAGAAAGCTCCTTACACAAAATTGATTTCTGTTGACATATATAAATCAATACAGGAGTGCGAGTAGCGTGGCTTTATATTACCTTCCTCCAGTATCACCCTTTAAAGAAGAGCAGGATCTCCTATTTTTTAAAGAGATTGCCGGTAATGAACGAAAACCAAACGTCAATGCGGATGTCTTCTTTAATGGATGACACAGACCGATTCCATTCTCGCTCCGTTCAGGGGCGATGCCTTTCACAATCCCTTCCATCTCTCTCTCTCTCTCTCCCTCCCTCTCTCAATTTATCTTTTGCTCTTTGAAAGTTATGAAAGAGGATCTCTACACACGCACCCATCCATGCACAGTACCCAGTTTATAATATGAGAACAAGTTAATAAAAAACAGCTTAACATGTCGTTAACACGTATTCCTCCGAGTATGTTAAGTTACCATTTTGTAGTTTTTTTCAAAGTCTATTCTCTTTTATGATTTTTTTTTATATGAGAGATAGATAGATAGATAGATCTCTGTCGTATGAAAATACGAGTCGTTGTACATTAAATCTTTCTTGCTGTTAGGAGGGGGGAAAGTAAACTATTGAAGCTATGTAGGAAGCTATTAACCTTTTATTTTATAATGACAATAGCACGGTTTCCATGTTACAAAAAAAATATATATAGAATAGTTAATGCCGGTTTTTCTGTGTTGTAAACGTTTATGTATATCAAATGTCATTCATTTTTGTTCCTCGACACACTTGAAAATTGTTACTTTTTTCTATTACCAGAAAATAAACAGTGTTTCCAACAGCAGACAGTTAAAAGAACCTGTCTTACAAGTTACAACTAAAAAATAGCTAAAATAAAAGAAGCCTTTATTAATAGTGGTCGGGGCTTGGGAGATTGTCCCTTCTGTATCGAGAACAAAAGTACATATAACATATCAACAATAGAAGTTTACACTTTTTTAGTAGTTACTAGAACTTGCTACAAAAAATGTTATAAACTGGCAACGCTGCAGATTATATATGCTTGTGTGGCTATTTTGCTGTTTAGTATGTAGAATAAAATTTTTGTGTAAAAAAAACAGATGGAAATGCAAGCAAATTACAGGAAATGTTTATATATAATATATAAGGCAGCAAGCTTGTATATTTTTACAGCTACAGAAATAACACGCTTAGGTAGAATGATTTTGGGTGGTTAATTTCCACGATATTGTTGTGTACATTGCATTTCGCCTTTACGGTGAGTGACCTTTCGTAAACACAGGATACGCTTGCCGTATTAGTAAAACATGAACGAAGAGAAGAACACAGTACTATAGTGCGAAGTTTCCACACGAGCGTATCTGTCACAGCCTTTTCTAGTAGCTTATTCGTGTTTACGCCCCCTTGCAATGTTCCTGCCGTATTTTGTTATTACCTTCCATGCTTTCTGGTGGCTATTTTGTGAAGTTACGTTGAACAGTTGGGTGTTTCTAAATAAAATTCCAGATGACATTGTAAAGAAGGGTTATTTCAAGTTTTGTCTTACCAAAATTCATCTTATTTTTCATGAGAATCAAAATGACACAAGTAACAACGTTCGTATTCTGCATTATTAAAAGGAGAACCAGGAAATTATTTAGGGGGCGGGTCCAGGAAGGGGTCCGGACCCCTACAACAGAAAGTTTTATGGAAAATCAGCATAACTTCAGGCGTAATTCAGTCTTATAATTAATATACATTTCATGCCCGGATACAACTTGGACCCCCCGGAAGTCCGTGGACCCCTCCCGAAACTAATTTCTGAAAATGTGCCTGAGGGGGAACCCTGAGTTTTTATCATTCCCTGAAACTAATTGTCGTAATGTTGGCAACCATGTTATCATGTGAAGTTTTAATTAAATAGGGATACGTGTAAAGTGAGTTGTAACGCTCGCTGTCTTGTAATTAAGGAGTCTCCGGTTTGATAGCCGGTAGAGAGACAAAATTTTCGGAACCTATTTTAAATTCCAGATCGTGTTCTCAAGATGTCATCTGTATCCGATGGAAGGCAGTGGTAAACCACCTTCGGTTCACCTTGTTCAGGGGCCTTCATGTTATAGATCTGCCTTCGGGTTGAACACTCGAGATCATCGTCATATATTAATGATAGACGTAGAGTTTTTATTAACAAATTACAGTAAAACTGGGCTGCTAAATACTTTCTAATTGGAAAGAAGATTGGGTAAGAATTAACCAATGAGATTAATGATGTTGCTGTAGAGTTGATGTTGTGCTCTGTCTATAGCTGCAGGTCCCTGTAGGTAAGTTTATACCTTTCTGTTCGCCTCATTCTTGGTATTTGCCTTTTTTTCTGTCAATGAGTTGCATCCGTCTTTCTCCTCATCTTCTCGTTTAATTAATATAGATGGCTGATTTTAAGTTTGTCGAAAACAATGCTGAACTTCGAATGACTTTCAGAACCACAACTGGGGGAGTAAAGGGGGGCACGTGCCCTGGGCACCAAATGAAGATAAGAAAGATCAGATATGCTTTTGGACATCTTCGACGGGGCTCCAAGATGTTTGAATTTTGAATCCCCCTTGCAAAAATACAAGCTGCGGCCCTGACGCTGGTTGTTGATTTTTTAATTAGACAAGAAGGATGCAATAGAGGAAAATACGTTGATGTAGGTGCTAGTTACCGGTGGGTAAACGGACACGTACTTCCAGTAACCAAATACCTGCACGCTGTGTACTGACTGTCTCACGCATTACCTTCTCTTCCCCCGACCCCGTCCTATGTTCCCGACGTTCAGAGAATATCACACAGTTCGTTAGGTTCAAGTTTACAGATTGTGCACAGAGTACTCGTTCGTTTTCTCTTAGTTAAATGTGATTCTCGTTAGGAGTTTGACGCTCGTGTGGGAGTCCTCCTATTGAGAGGGAGGGAGAGAGAATTGAAGATAGGGATGTGAGAGAAAAAAACTTTTGAAGTCTTTTTGTTTGTTCTCTTCATTAAGAGAGGTAGCTGACTAAGAGAGGGGAAGGGGATGAATATAACCAAATTTTATTGAAGTCACTTAACGTTGGAATTACTTTCTGTTTTGTTCTTGTGTGGAAACTCGTCAAGTTATTTTCTACCTAACGTTTCTTGACTGTTTAACTAGGAAGCGCGTACAAACAAAATCAAATCGTACTTCTGTTGACATTACAGTTTAAATTGTATTACATTGCTGGTGCGTGCTCTCTCTCTCTCTCTCTCTCTCTCTCTTATTTACCAGTGTTCGATTTATACAATTTCCAGAGAAGGGGGAAGAACCTATCACCAGAGACATACCACGTGTTTTTGAACCCCTTCGTAATTCGTATCCTAGGCTGAGGTAATGTTTTAGGAACACAGAACCAGGGAGGGTTTTTTTTTTTTTTGCAGAGAAACTGGAATCCAATCATTCCCCCTCCCTTACAAGTTGAACGCTAAGGTTTATGCCCGTCACTTGTCGGATGGGTATCATCCCTTGGCGAGTACTCTTCCAGGATCAAAGATGGGAAAGGTATCGACCAGCGCTTTAGTTTAGGTACAGTTCTGTCATTCCGCTGGAGAAACTGAAAAAAAAAACCTTGCGAAACCTTAGTCAGGATAGCCACAAGAGGACTACAATTGTATCGCCTCCCCAGTATCATTCCAAGTCCGCTGTTACTTATAACCACTGAACTACGTTGCTGGGGGACTGGTCCGTTTGGTACTGTAAAAAATAAATAAGTACCATTGACTTAGTATAATTAACAGGTTTCTTTTCAGGGTTGTATCCAGATACTCGTACTTTTGAACATTATGCTGTCCCAAATGAATTTCATAGGCTGGTCTATCCTTCAGAGGCGTCATGTTTGCTTTGTGGGAATACGATACTTTTCAAACGTTCTTTTGTAAAATGTAGCTTTTGTGCTTTCTCTCTCTGACGGAATGCATCATTTATTGGATAACAAAAATACAGTTGTAAAAAAAAACGCAGGATGAAATAATGAAAAAATGTATGAATGTAAAGACATGTAAATAAATAAAGTGTAAGTGATAATAATCCAACCTTTTTATAGACAAAGAAAAAAAGTAACCCTGCTTCACTTTCCCAATGGCAAAAAATCCTGTGCACCGAAGAAAGGGTGTATGTACTTCTTTGATTGAACGTCAAGAACCGAAAAATAACAGTCACATAAAATGTCTTAAAATCCAGTAATCGATTAAAAAGAACCTCCTTCCCCGAAGGAACACTGTACGCGTTTTGATCATTAAGTCCTACCAAACGTTCTTGAAACATCGGCATTCTATTCTGTAGGATTCCAAATACCCTAACATTCCCCAACAAATAGAGGGCGCTACGCTTCAGCTAGCAAAGTAATAAATAATTGGGAGTCAAGAAATAAAATGATTTTGCGTACCGAGACTCTGAGGACGAGTCCAAATCAGAATCGGTATAACAAATGGGAATCACAAAAGTTTCTATTTAAAAAAAAAAAAGTTAATTATCTTTCATAAACCATTATTTGCTATAGCAGATCGAATAAATTGCTGATGTAGTACGTATGTTAGGGGAGAGTATGGCTCTTAATCAGTGTTTGTTTATATAAGAGAAATGGAATCGCCATTACTAGAACTAGCCAGTAACAACAATAACAACAAATAGTAGTAATAAAAGAAAAAAAAACAACTTTAAAGCTTGAAGACGTTTAACGGCCTTCTCGTTAAAGCCACGACGGAAAAGAGCCTAGCGTTGCATTATGCATGGTTGGTTTTAAACGGGAGGGGGGTGGGGGGGGAGGGAGGAGGAAGGACTGGAATGTACATTTCATTAGTCAGGTCGTTCTACCGCGTTTCCTCTTCTGGTAAATTGAAAAGTACTTGGGATAAATGAAAATGACCTTTCCCTCTCTTTCTTTTGGGCCTGCCTTCTTGCCTTATTTCTCTCCAATACTTTTTTTTTGTGGTTTAACTTGAAAATGCTTTAGCTATATATATATATAATATATATATATATATATATATTCTGGATCCAATTAATTATTAGACGGAGATGGTTTTGAAAGACTTTGGTAAATTAAGAGAGAAAGGGGGGAAAAATATAATGAGAAGATTAAAGGGACATATTTCTACAACATGGTTTGCCGAGTTGGTTGCTCATGGCGACTTTCTTTTTCTTGTGTATACCTTGATTTCTAGTATTCTGTACAAGTTTTTCATTAAATACGTACACATATTTGACAGTAAATTTCTCAGATCAAAAACAAGGAAACCAGTAGTAATTTTTAAACATGGGTCAAAATGCTGTTCGTTCTCAACATCCAGGGTATCCAAGTTGTGGCTCAAAGTCGACTTCTTATGGTGGCAAATAAAATGAATATTGCCCTATAAATCATATGGGTATTATGTATGTTACTGTTGTATATGATATTCTTCTTTATATTTTGGTTAGCATAGTCGATGTTGGTTTCCGAATAACACTCATGGATATAGAAAATCATCCAGAGATGGCTCTCGATACTTGGATACCTCTAATAAAGAATAAGACACCTTTGATAATTCCATATCATTTCTTTCACACTAGTATTTTTTTTTAATAGTTCTACACAATAAATTACAGTTTATAGAAGCTTGTTCAGTTTTCATAGGAAGAATACCGAAAGGAAAACTGAAATTATCCGAAAATTATTAGAGAGAAAATATGTATATGACATCAGCAGTCTTCTTCAAGACAGCTTACAACAGAGCGGAACTAATATGTAACAAAAGGAAGGAAGGAGTTATCTTGATCTCGTTGGAGAAGAGATTTAAATCACCGTTAAATGATTTTGTTTCTCGAGTGCAATTTTATGTGATGATAAGTTCGTTTTGTTTTGTCATAAAACACACATTAAGGGAATGAAGTGTTAACTGTTTTCTGTTTGAAATTTTAAAAAGATGTCCTCCTTTTACGTACAAGAAAGCATTAACCATTACGTTTTAAAGATAACAAAGTTTAAAGGAAGTAAATGAAATATAAGTTAAAAAATAAATAAAAATAAATAAAGTGTGAAATTATAGGAAAACGGTTTTAGTGATGGCTTGGCTCAGGCTTTGAAGAAGTTTTTGCCAACAATTATACAGAATTTTTTTTGAGATTCGTTTAAAAATGAGCGAAAATTGGTCTCTTCTTTCTTGATAAAGTTTTTTTTATCATCTTATTAATAAATGAAGAACAATGGATAATAATTATAATTATTGTGATAGTATCTGATCTGATATAGTCAATACTATGTTTAAATGAAAAACTAAAAAATGCCTTTCTATGGCATTCTAAATATAACACTAATCTATCATTAAAAATATCAAATAATCTCTCTATATAAAATTGAAAGTGAGTATGTTTTGCGTGAGCATCACGCAGAAAGTGCTTGACCGATTGGAATGATTTTTCGCACAGACACTGGAAGTTATCATATCATGTTGATTCTAAAATTATTATCTTCATAGATTATCGATCACCTAATTATCCATTGATTTCTAATGGTGGTGGTAACAATAAAAAGCAAAGCACACGGCAACCCACACTACAGTGTTGTTCGACGGGTTGATTACCTCCAAGTAGTCAAATTTGGCATGACTATCAATTCATTAACAGCGGCTATCTTAGATAACACACCCCTAACACCCCCTAGGAAGGGGTGGGGGAGGGGTGGCTTGTAAAAATAATGGAAAACGACCGATACTAGTATCGAATCCATAATTTTCGGGGTCGCTGAGATGAATAGTAACACTCCCGATGCCGTTTAAGTTTAAGTTCAGTCTCTATCGGCATGGAAGGTGACAACATATTTTATTCACCCCGCACCAACGGGCGGGCAAACCAGCTAGTAAATAAATCAATAAAAGTGGTAGGTCAAACATATTGGAGAATATTCATGACGAATTGACTACTTTAGTGGAATAACTGTATATTCCAAACCATCGTATTTTGTCAAATATTTGCATGATTTTTATATGTTGAATCGCAAGATATATATACAGTATTACGATGTGTGGGTGTGCTGGAGACTAGCACATTTTGGGAGTTTCACAACTGTCTCATTTTCGTGAAATTTCATGTGTGGAAAATTTTCTAAAGGTGCTCAGTTCGATTCTGATGTCAAAACTTTCGAATTTCGAAAAAGGAGATTGGCCATAAACCGATATTTCATAGGAATTTTCAAAATTTTCTTTGGACTTCATATTTGAAAATTCCGAAAGTATCCCCAATCTCTCCAGGCAAGTGTTGAAATGTTACCTCGGATTCTTCCCCATCCGATTGCATGTTAAATAAAGTCCTAATTCCGAAAGATT
>JAGDQP010029663.1:0-10910 GCA_022664845.1 Lepisma saccharinum | reverse complement strand
TTTTTTTATGAAACTGAGTTAAGGTCAGTTTCATAATCCTTGAGAATAGACACATCTGTCCACAGGAAGAACCCACAATCTTGACGCATTCAATGTGTGAAATGGTACTTTCTTCTCGCGATAGTAATATAACATTCTCTTTCAGGTTTCTTATAATCAGGTTTTATGGATTTAAGTCCTTCCTGGATTCATTGTTTCTATTGAATTCGATTCGATTTGAGGAATCGGCTAACCTTCATGTCCTGTTGTTAATAAGGTCGTATTCTTGTTAATTAGGTCGTGTTTAGTAACTGGAATATTGACCAAAGGGGGAAAGGATTCAAGTCAAATGGTACGTACAAAGAATAATGATATTAAGATATTGCGAAAGGTGAGAAATGAAGACAAACAGAAAAAAAACGAAACCTAGAAACGAAAAGATAAAGAGAATGAAAACAGCTGATGTTTTCGGATGATGCTGTTTGAAACATCAATAGATAATGGATGATTGATTAACCTAATGCAAAGAAAGCTTCTGAACTTGACACTGTTTCCATAATCCCTATTTGTTCCCAGTCATATATATATCTATATATTACTCAAGGCATCGTTTCCTACGTGTTTATTCACCAGAATGTTGATACGTGACTTAAAATTATGGACAGGTTAGTGGAAACGGAAACTAGAACAAACATTTCTTAATTTGCTTACTTAATAACGTGTATCAGCAGGAAAATAGTGAATCTGCTGTGCGAAATAAAAGATAATGATGGAAACGATAACACTTGTTGCTGTTGTAATAATTGTGTAATAATTAAATCATCATGACTAATTCTTTATGTCTGTATATTTGTAGAAAGAGGAAGAAACAGAGGATGTAACAGAAAAAAAGTTGCAACATTGGAAATATCTTGATGACTTGCACCGGAAACTTAAGGAAACGTTTAAGGATTCTGGAAATAGGGACCTATTCCAAAATAAGGTTATATTTATTTTGATTTCGGCGGAACTCTTCATTCATTGAAGTTTCAAAAGCTTTATTAAAAGCACTTGTAAAAGTTTTTTTCAATGAAAAAAATCGGTGGGAAAGAGGTTGAAGCGCGTATAAGAAAACTCGAAAATTGAAACCGGGACCTTCGGTTACGAAGCAAATACGTTGCTATTGAGCCATACCTTAATCAATTTCTCGT
Source organism: Lepisma saccharinum (assembly GCA_022664845.1). Lineage (NCBI taxonomy): Eukaryota > Metazoa > Arthropoda > Insecta > Zygentoma > Lepismatidae > Lepisma > Lepisma saccharinum. The sequence continues at coordinate 9,741 of JAGDQP010029663.1, read as the reverse complement.
TTTCAATTTTTTTATACACTCAAGGCATTTTTGCCTCAGGCCAGTTAGGGGTAAGGAAGAGGATATAGGAAGGCCATTGCCTAACTTTTAAGACTCATCCTAGTATTAGCCTGGTGCAAATCCCTGAGAAAACCTCAGTCAGTAGCGATCGCTGGATTTTCCGAATGCGATGCCAAAACTCTATCAACTGTGCTAGGTTTTCTTTCTCGCCGTAATTAAATTGTCTAATAGATAGCAAAGAACAACTGTAAACGAAAATCAATACCAAAGTTCGCTCCTATGTGGTGTCTTTCTGCCAGTTTTACTATAAACGATGGCTTTTAACACCGAAATCCTTTCTCACTTGCATTTTAGTATTCTCCTAACAATTCTCCGAGTCGGGCAGATCGGTTTAAAATCTTAGACAGGACGCTGGAGACTTTATCTTTTGTGCTCCCAAGTACCTAGGTATGGCGTTCTGAGGTGCATCCAGCCTAATATCAAATTGATAAACTTGGTAAACTTGATTTTATATGGGTCAGTCTAGTAACTTGTGACTTCTACCCATCACGATTCATCCATTTACAGCCAAGTTAAAATCCACAAACATCCAGCCGGGATTCGAATCCGGGACTTTCGAGTCGTTGGCCTAACGCCTTCGACCGCACGACTTTCTGCTCGTCTCCTATCAAATTGAATACCAGATGCAGTACTTCTAGTCGCCTTGGGAGGTAACTAAAAACGATAGTGCTTGGGACTAACCAGACCCGCTCACCTCATTTCAGACTGTAGATTGAGAATATGTGAAGCGCTACTGACACATCTCTCATGCGCATCCACTGCGCCTGCGCAACAACACTTTTAGTTACATAGCAATTCTCTACTCTCACTTTGATTATACTGCCCTCCATTTTGGTTTTTTCTTATGTGTTTGTATTTATTATAGAGGGAATCTGTTTATACACTTTTGATACTTAAAGAAAACTACGGCACGACCTTTCTTCCATTGCGCGTACTAACACTTAACAGTATTTTGTTTCTCTAATAAGCACAGATAACAAAGTAGAGATATCAACCAATCAGAAATGATTTTACAAATTCATCCCAGTTCACTTCAACGCGTTGTTATAAAATCTAATTTTCCTTAGTGCACTGGGAATTGGTAATCTGAGTTCATATGATGCAGATCAACTAAGAACTCGTTCAATTGAACTTTGAACCTTGCTGGTGTTTTCCACAAAACACACAAAAGAACCTCTGAAAGGTGGTAGTTGACCAACTAATTTTTAAAAATCCCAAAATTCAAATTTTTAGAAAATTACAGAAGAGATCTCCATAATCAACTCTTGAAAGACTCCCAACAATCTAGAGATATCGTGTTAAATCAACGTAGTAAGAAACCAACAACTAGTTTCATTCAGTTTGAGAGACGACGGGTTCGTCGGAGTTAGAGTCCCGAAAGCACCTCTCAATATCTGTCGTCAACTCTGACGCCATAAACAATCCTGACAAATGAAGACCGTCGTGGCGCTCGCCGCTGGCGCGTGATTTGATAAAGATGGATGAAGGTAAGGGTGCAGTGTGTCAATATTGTGACAGAGTGTTACACAGAAACGTAATTTGAGAAGAAATTTTCAATATTCACAAAATAAAATTGCAAGGGAAAGTTAACAAATAAAAATGTCCGATGAACAATTGTCAGGATTCAAGCGATATGTTTTTGTATTCAGCTACTTCTGCCATAGAGCACAGGAAACATTGAAATACTTGGTTCTGTGTTCACATAGCTACACAAGGGCTGTGGTGCAGTTTATTGCAGCTAGCTATTGTACCATATGTACGATTTATACCACTCATTACGTTGCAAATATTTCCCACATACGCCTAGCGACAACCAGCAATACCAAAAGTGTAGTGCTTACAGGAAGGTTACAACCATGTATTGTCATTATTTCGTTAAATATGCACTCAAATTGATCAACTCACAGAAACATGGCGGCATGCGGAGAAATAACTAATCGCGTCACTTCATGCTATGAATGACAAGTACCGACAATTTAACATGAAAATCATGGACATAATGTCGAACTAGCGTAGACGGGCTATTTAGAGTCAGCTTAGTTTTTTTTTCATTACTCGCGATGGACATGAAGTTTGTGTACACTCACATCATGTGTCCACCGTGTACAAGTGCTTGTGAAAAAAGTGATAGTCATCTTGCTTTTTGAAATACCGATCCAAAACATATTTTGTTGTTGAAAGTATGCTGATCGTTTATGACGTATTAGGTGATGACCAGAAATGACGTCAGAAACACTGACGTATTTCCGAGACCCTTATTACGACGAACCCGTCGTTCTGACATGCCGAGTTGTCGCTCTAGGCAGCTTCCTACGCTAGTTATTTGTGGATTCACTCCTGATAAACATAGTATCATTTCTATTGTATCACATAAAAGAAAAAAATAATTTTATCTTGCTTGTACTATTGTACTAGTTTAATTTTAATTTCATGTTGCTATAGAGAAAAATGAACAATTTACCGGAAAAGAATGCAATTTCTTTTCCTTTAAGTTCTACTGTTTGTTTTAGATTTTGCACTTCTGTTTCCTCTTTCTTTCGAAGAAACAAAGGACTTTAATTACTTTCGCAGAATTCAGTCACTCACAGAAACGAGAACTGTTTATTAGAACAAGAAAAATTGTTTCGTTTCTTTTAATGTTGAAGAAATAAAATACTACAATAGTTATAGCTTTTGAAAGCAAAAAATGAGAACTGCGCGACGGCAAAATATCAAAGAGAGAGAGAGAGAGAGAGAGAGAGAGAGAGAGAGTTTGTCGGTTGTCGTGATCTGAATAATGATAGGTGTGCTGCCCAAGAGCAGGTACTGACCCGAAGGTTCCTGGACAAGGCAAACCGATGGTGGTTTGCCATTACCTTCTACTGGATGAAGATGTCCTAGGGACGGGTCTTACAGTTTAACGTCCGATCCAAACCACTTATTACCATGGTTATCGAACCCGGGACTACTTGATTATAAGACAACGAGTATTATCACTCGCCTACAGGGATCACTAGAATATTTATCTAGGTTTAGTGTTTCCCTTGTTCCAATTGGAGTCAGTCACTCGAATCCGTTCTATATGAAGCTCAAAGTGTTGAGTTTTTAGACTTAAGAGAAAAGCGAAGAAGCTATTGAAACTCTATCACCAAAAGGATTCTGTTCGCTGGAAGCTATTTTATCTTATGTTATTCAAGACTCTCCTCATATACAGCCACTCTACTTTACACGTCTATTATAGCTAATATGTTTCTGGCTATGTGGAAACAATAGTTAATACGTGGCAAAAGTTCAGACCTGTAGCTATTGTATTACCCACAGAAAAAATATGGGAGGGATATAATAAGGTACCATATTTCCCACGCATCAGTTGAATGGGTAATACTGCTTGAAAATACATCTACATTCAATATCCAATCTTCTTTCTCTCCATCTTTTCCCACCTACGTTGGGTCGACGTTTCTGTTGAGTCTTCTCCACAAAGCTCTGTCCTGAACTACTTCCCCTGACATACCTTTCTCCCCGAGATCCTTCTTAACGCTATTCATCCGTTTCCTCCTTGGCCTCTCTCTACTTTGCTTGCCCTCCACTTCCATTGCTACCACTCTTCTGACTACGTAGTCATTTGATCTTCTCTTCACATTTCCATACCACTACAGTCTTCTTTCTTGTGCCTTCTCAGATATATTTACAACCTTTGTTGTTCCTCTTACTCTCACATTTTTAACTCTATCTCTTCTTGATATCCCACAGATCCAGCGTAGCATTCTCATTTCAGTGCTTCGTACATCATTGCTGGTTTAACCACTGTTTTGAAGACCATCCCTTTATTCTTCACCGTGACTGCGGTCGCAGAGAACGCCACACATTTCCTTCCAATTTTGCCATCCCTCTCGCATTTGTGTGTTATTTTCGTGTACAAATCATCATTCGCAGTAACAGATGAGCCTAAATATTCTAAACTTTTTGCTTTATTCAATCCTTCTTCTTGCAATATCAATTCTCCGTTTAACTCAAGATACTCTATTTTCTTTCTACTGATATTTAGGCCTCTATCTTCCAAAGACTTCTGCCAACTCTCGACTTTCCTTTCAAGTTTTTCTATATTTGTATTGTATAGTACAATATCATCGGAAAACATCATACGCGAGTGGCTTCATCTCTCAAATCAGAGTTATAACGTCAATGACTACGTTGAAGAGGTACGGGTTTAAGTCTGAGCCCTGGTATAATCCATTCTTCAATATTCAATAACCATCGCTATAAGGGCTATATGCCCAACCACAATACTAGTTTTCTTTCGTTTTTACCTTCTTGACACACTAACTTCAGCCGGCTACAACTTTTATCACACAAGTTGTCGTTTTCAACATCTGTAATAGCCCCTACGGCGCAACGAAAGCTCACGACTTGCTCGGGTGAAGGATATGTACACGAAACTCTCACTAAGCCGACAATTCATTCGCTGTTGTTTGCCACTGTTGTTGATGCTTTAAGAAGTTCAGCACAACGCTAAAAGATCCCTGAGTTGTGTATTGACGGCGCAGGCGCTGGCGGAGTTTAGCTTACAGAAAAACACTTTTATCACGTGATGCGACTTCAGGGCACTAGTACCACAGTGACAATACAGCGAAACAAAATTCAAATATTCTCAAGTTTTACGAGCTTCCACGCATAGCTGGTTGGTCCAACAAGATTGAATTAGGCTATTTATAACAACCAGTAGCAATTTTGTTGAAGCGAATCATTTATGTTGTTCCAACAAGTTAGTTTTATGCTTGTTTATGAAGTGCAACACGCCGGTAAAGGCAAGTAACTGGCAGCCTTGATGCAAGTTGGTATGCTATCTGGGAATAGACCTACAACGTTGAATTCGAGCTATTTGTTTACTTGAGCTTCAATTGGCGCATCATCCATGTTTGCTAAAGAAATACACAATATTAACCAATCAGAAATGGTACTTTATAAATACAGTAGTTGGTATTACCAAGGCTTACATATTACCTTTCAACTCTACGTTACAAGACAAGTGTATACTTCTGTCAAAAGAAATATTTTTTTCTGGCAATACACAGTCGAAATGGTTAAGGAAGGAAGTGTGTCATAGGTGTACCTATTTTTCAATGTTTACACTTTTATATCACAATTTTAGTATACGAATGGAAAGTTGCAGGGAAATTTTAAGCTGTGGAAATAATATAGATTTATGGTTGACACTTTCTTCTCAAGTGGGGGAATTGTATGAGTGGTAACAGCACTATGGCTTACGCCTGTCCCTTTGTACGTAGAAGAGTAATTAAATAGTTTATATCCTATGAAAATGCGAGACACTGCAGTAATTCTGCCAGCCTTCCCTGTGGGGATGTCACCCTCCAAATTCTCAAAAGAAGCCCCTAACTAAAAAATGTATACGGTCAAAAATCAATTAAAACCATGCAAAACTCCACTTACATCCTTCCCTGCCGGAATCCCTGTCTGATAATCTGACAGTCCATCAGCACTGTAAAATAAACGTTAATTTTACATTAAAATCACTGTAAGCAGCACAGCACTAGTGATGTTAACGTAAACTCATGGGTGGTATCGCTATAAAATTGTTTTCTAAAGTAAACCGACGGTTTCCATAACTTCCATGGATTCACCGTATAAATAATTTGTATGGTATTTCACTGTTGCTTAGACGGTTATAATTTGACGCCCGTGCTGCTAATTATTTTGCTGTATGTTATATGGTCTCCGACAGATCTATACGACTATTGTCTATACATTTAGTTCCGAAATAAGAAACTTTACGAATGTTCCGTTATATCGTACCTCTCTCGTACGTCGTAACAACAGTTCCTTGTGGTGGTTTAAGGCCTTCGTTGAAAGTTGCCTGAAAGCTACAAATTCAATTCAATTCAGGGGGATTAGAGCTGATGGTGTTACTGCTAGTTCTACAACAATAATTGGAATAATTTACTAGTTGCTTGAGGCTACTTTGATTTAGAACAAGTCATGTCACAGGAAGGGATAAACCTTTCAGTAACATGGGAAAATTACTTTTATACAAAGAATGCTAGAGGGAGACTTGAATTTCATGAATCAAATAATTTAAAAGGAATTGAGATTTGAATTATACCTTTACTTTGCAATGTTTGTTTCTTCGGTACTGATTGTTTGGCTTCTTCCATTTTCCATTTAATTTCTTTATATAAAGAAGAGAATGATGAAAAATGAAAACAGGACAGAGTTCTTGATTCCTGTTTACCAAAGCGTAAAACAGAGCTTACAAAATATACCCTTGGGAAAGAAGCAATTGTTTTATTTATATGATCTTTAGAAGACTGAACCTTAAGGTGAGGAAGTGGGTATATTCTTGATTTTCTACCTACGAATATGCTAGAAGAACTAATGAAAAGTGAAAGCATTATGCAAAAACTAGATAGGTTCACAATCTTGCTCTTTATTTCTTTAATTTTATTCAAAAGGTATTGTGTAGATACAACCTATGAATGCCATTTTACACAATAATTTAATATGCGTATGTAATAATGGCAGAGTAATGAAAACAATCCTAAGAATAAACAATAGGAAAATATGAAAAACAAACTGGATATTATGACGATACGGTCTTGTATCAATCTTGAATAGAGAAAACACATATTTCTGACAAGGCTGATTATACCCTTGTGGTTATTAAGGTATAATCAACCTTGTCAGAAATTTATGTTTTCTTTCTTGAAAACACAAAAATTAAACAGCATAAAAATATCGTTTCCTTTTCCACGAACTCGAACAGCACAAGGATATCGGGCCAAAAGCTTGACCAGTAAAGCGAATATCGATCATAGTTGGCCGGTCTGGATTAATATTGATCGACATTAGCGTGGTACGATATTTAGACATTGCATGATATTCCTGAAACTTATGAAACGTATCGTATTTCAACCAGAAAACATGCAAAAATAATAAAAAAAAACTTTACATCAAAATATAGTTTCAGAGAAATAACATTGTCTGAAGATATCGATCGAAATTGGCCGGTATCTTCCGGAAGGGCATTGTGTGTGTTTGAAAAAGTACTATTTAATGGATAAAATAATGGGTGCTACACGGGGCAAGCAAGCAATTTCACGACGTACTAGTGTGACAGTGTTATGATAAGTTTAATTAATGTGGAATAAGCGCCCCACAGGCTTTTCGAGCCATCCAATTATAACTCCATGCAGACGTAATGCAGAATTAGTCTTGAGCGGTATACGGAAGGAAAAATGTTCTTTACAGAAGACGAAGATAAACGCCTGACTTAAAAACGCACTATAAGTAAAAATAAAATCACATCTTAAAATCTATCTCTCATTTTCGATTTTTTGTATGAGGTCAGCGCCAAATTAAATCTGGATCCACCACCAATGATCTCTACTAAATTTATTATGTGCTTTAAAACCAAGCAGTGGCATGGTTTTATCCTTATACATGCCAATAATTCTTAAAATTCTTTGCGTGCATTGGTAGTGTGAATAACAGCTGTAAAGTGACAAACATTTTCTCTGAAAAACAATACCAAATATCAGCATTCTAGTATTTGCCTGGTGAAAGTAAGAAAAAATCCTTAGAAAACCTCAGTAAGGTGCTAGTTCTAAGTACCGAACCTCAATGTTTCCTCAGTGCGGGTTCGTAGTTCGCAACCAAAACCACTAGCCCCCGGGAAGTAGGTTATTATCTAATGTTTACATTTTACAACCCAATTAACAACAGTGTCGTTTCGAAAGTTTGATGGATCTCTGAAAACAACTATTTTTCAACGAAAAAATAAGCTTCACAAATTATTTTTAATTATCCTGTAAAATTGCAACGTCCTAGTAATTCAATTACATTAAGTAAAGTCACTGACTTGATTTCCTTTCTTCTATACATTCATTATTAAAGTACGCACTCTATGGGCAGTGATTAAGCACTATTATGATGCACTTGTCCAAGCGTGAGGATGATCTATCTACAGTATTTGTCTGGCGATAAAAAATCCATTTGTTAATTGAAATTTCTTGTTTCTTGCTCTTGCAGAGATGACAGAAAGGTTGTCCTAAGACTAATTGTCCTGTAACATTTTCCCCTCTTCCACACGAGTAAATATAGTGTAATGGAAGCGACCTTTCCCCTATGATAGAATACCCGCATGTTGACACAAAATACGTACATGCCCTCACATTATACACATGCGATGTGTGGTACACACGTACCTGCTATTCCAGTGGTTAAGTGTTTAAAGTAATGCGAATGCAAGGTATAATGTGTGGAATTTTGAGTTGTTCCTAAATTCTGATTGAAGGAGCTCAGAAGCAAAGGGATCTTAGTTACATTGACATATCTATAAAGTTGGAGTTCATGTTTGGGGTAGTTTAAATACTACATCAGCATTCGCCGGGCAGGGGCGTTTTAAGCTTTATGCTGGGCACATATGTATTAAGGATTCATTTGTTTTCAATTTCTGTAGGCGTGATTCGTGATAATTATTTGTGCTGACGTCATTATAAAAGTAGCCAATCATACAAGGACAAAGTGTTACGTCATAGAAAACAATCCCAGTAAAAAAATGGTAACTTCTTGTATTATGAATGACGTGTTTCGTTACATAAATTAGACGCAATGCGGAGTGAGAAAGAACGACGGGTTAGTTAAAGTCAGGTTAAACTTTTTTTTTTCATTATACGCTATACTCATGACGTTTAACAACATTCACTCACTATCTAATTTAACACACACTCGCAATACGAATCAATCAATCAGGAATCGCTAATCACTTACAGGTAGAAAATATGCATTAAGAATAGGGCATCTCCTTACTTTTGCTTGAGGGGTCTACTCTAAAATGACTAAGAATATGCTGACGCCCTCTTTTATATACAGGGTGATCCCTGAGGAAACCGACAAAGTTTGCACACGTTTTCCTTACATTAAAACAAGATGAAGGTTTATCTTGCCCATTGTCAAGAAATATCTCACTTTTGCAGTGTTGCCAGTTTGAAAATATGTCCGAATGTTAGCGTATATCTGCAGCAATGCTCGTTGGTATCGACATCAAACTTTGCACACGTGTTCCTTACATGAAAACAAAACAAAAGTTTATCTTGCACCTTCCTGAGAAATATGTCGTCTCCAGTCTTGCCAGTTGAAATTTCGACTGTTTTCGTATGGCTAACAACAATACGTTGTACAAGAACCAAAATAAGAATATACGAAAAAAAATATATTAAACACCCGTGTCGGTATCAACGCGCAGTGTTGCCAAGCATATGCTAAATTTAGGAAATTTCAACTGGCAACACTGCGGAAACGAACCATTTCTCAGCAAAATGAAAAGTTAAATTATCATCTTGTTTTGTTGTGAGGAACAAATGCACGAAGATGATCGGTTTCTCCACAGAGCACTCTGTATAACACGAAATTTAGCGAGTGCCGGATAAGAACTTAAAGTGTAGCATCATGTAGAGGATCTCAAAAGAAGAAAGAAATTCTTTTGACAAAGTTTTGAAAAATACCTAGTTTCGAAGTTACAGGCGTCGAAAGGCATTGTTGTATATGGAATTATATCTCCACAACTATTGGTGCAAGACGTGTCTATTTAGCAAATCACAATGGAAGTTGTAGGTCTACCCAATACTTGCATCTGAGCATTTTAATCATGCTTTAAGAACATTTGGCGCAGGCGGGTTAGGGGTC
>JAGDQP010029662.1:463-10638 GCA_022664845.1 Lepisma saccharinum | reverse complement strand
GAGAGAGAGAGAGAGAGAGAGGGATATAGGTCGAAGGATAATGATAAAGAGAAGGGAAAATCGTAAGCTATAGTGTTTGCTTGGGTAGGGACCATCTTGCTGTTGCACCATATTGTGTGTGCACTTTAAAATATAAATAATATATTCTATTATGTACAATTATTGTTCAATTGAGAATAAATTATTTTCCAGTCATTGTTCATGTATAATAACTTTGCTGTAATTAAGCATCAGATTAATTAGTAAATTAATTTTTAATCATTTATGTGTATTATTGTATTTTAGTCTACATACGACAATTTTATTTAATCGGTTTTGTATATATTTTATGCACTTTTTCAAGGATTTTTCACTGTATAAAATAATAGTTCAAATTCGTTTAGACTTGAAGAATAAGCTCATATAAATCTACTTCAAAGAGTGAATTTGATGGGACCTAAAAGTTCTTAAAGTATTATAAATTCAAAGGAGATTCAAGGATTTGAACAGTTAGGAAGGTTCTGGTTAGAACATAAGAGCATGTAACGTAAGAAAGTATTATTTATTATGTTTAAATACTAACCCCAGTAACACATATGTTGATAACTCTGTTGAATGTTCGTCTCTTTAACATAGTGTTTAAAGTTGTATTAACAATTAAACATTTTAATTACACGTTATTGTTGAATAACCATTGAACAGGTGGATTAAACAGTGTTATCAAAGTAAACTCAATGTTTCTTTTCTACGTGTGCTACTGGGAAATGATTGAAAAATATTGATGTTTCTCACATCTGAACGAAGTTAACTAATATTTTGCACACATCTTTTTTACAGCTTTTGTTTTCAGTATATCTCCTAAGAGGAGATTATTGTATACATTTGAAGAAAATTAATTGGAGGAAGCCAATAACAAGATAAGATTAAGTACAGTAAGTTAAAAGCATTTTTACAGCATAATATTAAGGGCGAGTTTTAAAGTTATTAACTGTTGATATTATCACACTCTTTCAATCACATTATTTTAGATTATTCACCGCCTATAAGAAATAAAATTTTAACGCAGATCCATTGCAAATTTTGTAAATCCGGAAATCTGTGCAATGTGACAATGCGTGTTAGTACTTTTATGCAGTTCAAAATAAATTATTCACATATACAGATTTTCATGCAAGTATTCGTTAAATGTTGTCATAATGTGCAATTTGCAATCCTGGAAATATTTCCACTGTTCATATTCTATGAATCTCTGTATATATTAAAAACATGGAAATAGTTTGTGTTAATGGCTATATTTTGTGCGAACAATTGGAAACGAAACTGTGTGCACGTTCTATGGTGTGAGTGATTGTGTGCACGTTCTCTACGGTTTTCACCATATTTCTGCTAAACTCGAATCAATTATTTGAGAGTTTCAATTCTCCGTTTAGAAACTTAGGTAACGAATAGAGTACTATAGGACGCAGATCCTCCTAGCAAAATTTCAAGGGTAGATATGATCTCATTGACGGTCTTCTTGGAAGTTCAGTTTCTTTTTGATTGAAGCCCAAGTTTGACTTCCCCCCAAATTCTTGTTTTTCTTTTTCTTCTTTTGTCCCACAACGTATATCGGGGAAAGTGTAACCCATCAGTAACACAAACTCATCCTCTTTCGTACCACATCAAAAGCTGAAACCATGTTTTCTTTGCTTCTAGAGTCTTTCGAAGTCTTTCAGGAAGAGCTACGAACCATATTTGGTATGGAAAACAAAGAGTGGCATCTTTGTAACTTACACGACGAGTGTCACGTAGATTTTTATAGAAAATATAGAAATATATTATTGGTGAAGGTGTCGGAAGTACCCCACAATATAATGTCTGAATTGCTCCAAAACGCCTAATATTAGTAATATTTTAATTCTATGAATTTGTATAATTGACTAAAGAAACTGAAACTACCTGTACACACCGTTTGATAGTGTATAATGACTTTGAATTGCATAATCAACACTTGTTAATAAAAACTGAAGAATTGAATCTTCTGTCCTTACAAATATGATTATGGTCCTTCACAAACGCAATACAGAAACTCACAAATCAGTGCAGAGATTCAGTGCACTACATTGTCTCTTCCTCGAGTATCGTTTATGTCACGAGCTGACCATTATGCAATCTACAGTATTGCAAGTTTTGAAGTGTCGGAATTCCCCAAATGGCCGCATAAAAGGATATACAAATTTTGGCCCTGACAAGCAAACACCCTGATAAGGCAGATAAGGATTAGTTATTGCTGTCTTCCGTTATGATTAGAATATCAAAGTATGTGTGCATACAAATATTGGCCACTCTAGCGCAATTGGTTTAGGAGATATCGATGATATACAAGTCAAATTCTGCCTATGGAGAGCGATCAATAAGTGTGGAAATACCCTTATGCTTTTAAATTGTTGAAAATAAATGGAAAGCGAATACATAGTAGTCGGTACTGGGTGGAAGGCTGTACCTGCTTTAGATAATGTTATTCAAGACAGCCATCTTGAAGTTTGGCATATCGAATATCGATCGATCTTGTGGAAAGGGGCCATGTAATAAGTCATTCTGTGGTAGACGTTTGCTGGAAATGCCTTTTTGAAGTCTGTATTGTTATAAATGTATAATTGTGAGAGATAAAGATATGTGACACTAGTATGGGTAATGCTGTAACAGCCTGAAAATACTCATTTTGTTTTGGAATAACGAAGGAAATGAACCAAAATGCATATTATTCTACATCGATATGGTACTATACCAGGGCCAACTTGTATGCCACAGAGTATCATTTCCTTCGTTATTTGAATACAAAATGGGAGCTTTCAGTCTCTTACATCATTACGCATACTTGTGTCACATTTACTTATCTCTCACAATAATACATTTACAGCAAAACAGACTTCAGAAACCTATTTCCCATAAAATGTTAGCCGAGAACGACATATAGCAAGGCCCTTTTCCGTTTTAAGAAAATCAATCGAGAGTCAATATTGCGTATTACAAGAGGTCATGAAAAACATAACCCCTCAACATAGCGCCTTCCACCCAGTATACATTACTGTATTTGTATCCCTTTTATTTGAGCATTTTAAAAACATAAGGGCATTCGCACACTTTTTAATCAGTCTCCACAGAAGAGAATCATATACGGTACTTTTATACCGAACCGCGATGTCTCAGTGCTGGAGCGCTAACATCTTGAGATCCTTGGTTCAATCTCAGCTAATGCTATGTGAGCTTTGTGTGTGGATTTTCTCGGGTCTCCCGTTTCCTCCCACTTTCTTTATTCCAGCAATTCTTCCATCATCTTTTATACGTCCTGAGCCAAAGATGCCTAAAAGCCTTAAATTAAAATTCAAATTCAATATACTTCTATACCAGCCATATCTCAAAAAGCAATTGCGCTCTAATGGTCAAAATTTACATACACACATACTTTGACATTCGAATCATGACGAACGAAAAAATATATGTTTTCAGCCCCGAGCACTATGTTTGCTTGTGAGAGGATTCCACGAGCGTTCTTATTTTACCAACTTTACGTGAGCGCTTAATAACATCTACAGTCTTTTAATCTATAAACTGTTAAACCACAAATTTATCGTTGGTGAAAAATGATAACTTTTGGACAGTTTTAGTAACTATTGATTTTGGATTATGTCAATTGTATATATGAGTCCAGAGGTTTGAAAATTCACAAACGTTCACGCCCTAGACGAAATTCGAAACTGAGACTGATGGACGCTAGACGGACGCCTCACTAGAGACCATTACGATTTTGGGGATTTAATTTCTAAAAATACTTGTTAGCACTATTTATTGGGGCATCCGAAGAAACTCAGAAAACAGATATCTTTTCGGCGGACACTAAATAGGGATGGAGAAGAATGACATCAAAGCTCGAAAAGTGTTTCTTTTGTTCTTCCCTTTTAGCTACTGGAGGCGCTGCAGCCAACAAGAGCGTGTATGTACTAACACGCTGAAAATGCATAACTACATTGGGTATAGCGCCTAAAGAAACCTCGAGACAGACATTTTGTGCATATTTAAAACCAAAAGTAAAATGTTGACGTATAAAAAAGGTTGTGAACCACAGGAAAGATTATTTTACAAATAATTGTACAACTTCAATACGTCTCAAATATGTCATGGACCCGATTGCCAATCTTTACCCTTTTCCAAATGTGCCCAGTGTTCTTTCTATTTTGATCTAAACCACACAATCATACTTAAGATGCACAATACTTGCAATTAGACATGCACTATATCCATTGAAAATGAAATAATACGAATCATTCTGTGAAATTTGGTCTCACTTCTTCAATGGTCCGCCGATACATTGTCTCTGTTTGAAGAATTCTTGGTGTTCTATCGAATTGGGTACTATGCATTTTCAGCCATAAAATTCATTATTCTTACTAATTGCTGAGCCTCTACCAAGGTGCCATCAGACTAGACTCTGGTGCACTATCCGGGCTTAATGCGAAAAGAAAAGAAGTCCTCTTCGTTCGTGGTTCAATGGCCTTTTAACACTGTTGTCTTGCCCGAGCGGAAGAGTTTAATCGAACTTTGAAGCCCTTTATATCCATCTCTATTTACAGTCCTCCGACAAAATTTATTGTTTTCTTTTTTCCTATACTTAATATCATTTTCAGAAATTGAGTTAACAAAATAGTAATAATCCGTTGTAAGAAACAAAACGCGCAATTATCTGTACAAAACTTTTCTTGTGGTTCGCAGCCTTTTTGGTCAAACATATTTTACTTTGGGTTTAAATATTCGCAAAGTGTCTGTTTTGAGCTTTCTTTAGGTGCTCTACCAAATAGTACTATACGTTTAAAGGGATTTAGTTCGTGTTCTTGTTGACTTCAGCGCCTGTAGTAGCTAAAATGAAAGACCAGAAATAAGGGTTTTCCGAACTTTGACGTCACTTCTCACCATTCCGATTTAGTTTTTCCGCCAATAAAGATATCTCGTTTCTGGGTTTCTTTGAATTTCCTATCGAATGGTGCTACACACTTTCAGAAATTGAATTTACAAAATCGTATTGGTCGCTTCCAGAAATCACAACCACCGAGCTCGACAATGACGAGATTATCTAGGACTTTTAGGTTAAGTAGGTCTTTTAGCTTTATTTATGGATTTTTTTATTCTCTAGGAAATACTTTTATTATTCTGTGTTAGAATATTCTCTCTATATTTCCTCACTATACCTTGTATTATATTCGTAATTGTACTGTTGGTTTCTAGTCAGTCACTGCTCACATGTCTCTCGGTCATGGAGATACTTCTGATCGCAAAGATAGACATATTTGTTCTAGAACAGTTTTTAGTCTGACGGTCCTTACGTTGGAGAGTTTAAAACACTCCACCAGATTTTGAGTTTCAAGTAAATGTTAGAAGCGCCGTGTTGAAGTCTTTGATTGAGAACAATGCTAGTTTAGATCGATTAGGACATAAATCACAATAATAATAATAACCCACCCATGTTAAAATCTGAATTAGAGTAATATGGATTTTAACACCAGTTAAGATATTTATACTTGAATATTTGATTTTTTTTACAAATGTCATCCTCTTCCTACCAATTTTCATTAATTATTTGAATATGCAAAGCTATCAATTTTGTTGTTAATATTGCTCTCTGACGTTTTGTCTAGAAACTCTGGGAAAATACAAATCTGAACTATTATTTTCAACATTGCCCTGTTTGAATTTGAATAATTTGTTTGAGCTACTTTGGCTCAAGACGCTGTGAAAACTTAGTTTATTTCTCCATACATTCACCATTGCATGTTGACCAATAGATGACCTGACAGACATATTAAGTAAACTAATATAAAGGCTATTGATTACGAACTACTATTTTTTTTGTTTTTTACTGTGACTTTGACCATCTTCGCCGTGCTGCTTATGCATCTCCCTCAGCTCTACTGTATTGTTGGTCACATAACATTAAGGCGTTTACAACCAACCTTATTTTATGGCAGCCTATTACATATCTGGCCTTTAAGAGCCCTCCTCGCTCCAACCCCCACATTTTTACGTTTTTCAAAATATGTCAAAAACTAAGAGCAGTATCAAAAATGTAAGCGCATAGCGCACTAGAGCTTACAAATTGCTATAAAATACAATGGGCGGCGATCTCGAGATATTGTCCATTGATGCCCGCCTCAAAAGGGCCCGGGTCAAAAGGGCCCAAGTGAAAAAGACCTACAACCAGCTCAAATATCTTTGGAAAATAACTATATGCAAACCAAAATTCTAACTGGTCCAGCGGTTTGGGTTGGACATTCCTACAAGATATAACTTTAGCGGCCATATTAGATTCAAGATGGTGACGTTTTGAAAGTTTCTGCATTTTAAAGTAACTCGCTCTTGATGTGCACCTTAATACTAAATTTGGTTTCTCTATCTCCAGAGGTTTGGTCTATGTGTTCATTATATATATAGGGGAGAGCGGGGTAACACTACTTAAATTCCTTCCAAAAATTCTTTTTCTCCCGTTCTGGCATTCCCACCATAACTACCCGAAGTTTCCACTACTTATTACCCGAATATCTCGAAGTTCTGAGATTATCTCCAACAATTCCCTTTTCACCCGTTCCTCCACTACATCTCTCCTAAGTCAACACCACGTCTACACCAGAATCTGTTCCCTACAAAACTTCCCTTTCTTCCCGTTCTGGCACTTGCATCACAACTCCCCACTACGCATTAACAGAATCTCTCAGTTCTAAAATTTCCTAAAAATTTCCCTTCCTTCCCGTTTTGGCACCCGCATCACAACTCCCCCGAAGCTTCCACTATTTATTACTCTAATATCTTAAAGTTCTAAAAAATATCTCCAAAATTTCTTTTTTTTTTAGTTGATGCCAGAACATACATACAAGCACAATTGAACCTTAGCGTATTATATAGTCTAATGTATTAGGAAGTTATTTATGTAATATATGGGAGAAAAATAACGTTATTGTAAAACCATTTAACATAATATTAATTCAAGTTCTAAATGTAAATTAGTTTCCTACGTCTTATTTACGGCAAGTTGTACATGGTGTTAACCTTGCACAAGATTTTCACTATGGTCAGCTCCTTTTTCCTTTTGATAAACACATTATTAACCAAGAATAATGAAAGCACTCCATTCTAGAGACTTTGCATAAATCATATACAAGATTAACTGACGCGGGGCCTTTCTTACCCGGTCCGCTTTGTCGCGAGCCCTTTTGACGTGGGGCCGTTTGGACTCGGGTCCTTTTGACGCGGGGCCATTTGGAATCGGGCCTTTCTGTCCTCGTCCTTTTGTTCTGGCCCTTCTGACGTGACACCACTGCCTATACCGTATTTCTGTAACTCGGAGATAAACTACACTGTGACGCTTCTCGCAAATCTCGAGCTCAGTTCATAGGTTTGTCGATTTGAGCAAGCTGTTTTACATTTTTTGCGACATATAGTTGTGTTATCAATTACCAAATCTTCTACAAACAATGACATAGTGCGTATACCTTTAAAGAGAATATGCTCAAATGTGCCAAACTATGTAGTGAGGTCGAGTTTGGCAAGAAAGTGACCTAGTGCAGTTTAGTTTCGAGTACAGATTTATAAATTTCGAAGTTCTGAGACTCCTAGCTCCTCTTCCCATAGTCTATTTCATGTTCTACGGTATGTTTGTATCGAGTTTTTACTACAACGGTTCGGACAGTAAAAGTAGGAAGCAGATTGAACCATCTTGGGAAACAGATTGAACCATTTCGTTTTATCTTGAAATTGGTGGGAGATATGAAGTTGAGAGCTTCAGGATATGTTAGAAGGAAGGTATCTGACCTAGTGTGTAATTTTTATTGATTTTGTACTAGAGGGAGGGAAGATATGAGTGTACCCTTTTTTCTAACTCCTACTCATTGGAGAATGTATGTTGCAGACGTATCACAAGTTTTGATTTTTTATGTGTTAATGAATTGAATTATTTGGATATGAAATAAATCGTTGAGATATCATTGAGAGATTATGAGAATGAGTGTAAATTTGTGGTGTAGATAATTGTGTTAACGTCATCAGGTGACTGTGGCTCATATAATTATTGAGAGGGACGCTTATGAGCTCTATTATGGTATATTTGATTGGAAAAGTCTGACGGAAGTACGGACTGCACCATCGGGTGGGTATATCAGGTAACTTGAGATTACTCGCCATTCGTTGATCGTCTAAACTGAAAATATTAGGAGAAAGCCTGACTTTGCGAGAGCAATATCCTAGAAAATGACATTTCTTTGGTGCGGCGTGTAGAAACTGATTTCACATTTGAAACTGGTTTCAGATTTGAAATTTCCACCTCGAGAACCCCCTTCTCCCTGAGATGCTTCCCTGAAGTTTAAATTTTTAGTAAGTATAGGTTATGTGATAGATCTTATAGTGTTCCTTATCTTTACAGATATAAATAATATTTTTATTCATGAAAGGAATTTTTGTGCTACTTACTAACTCTTGAACACGAAGAAGAACCTTACAGTGCTGTATCTTGTTAAAGAGTGAATAAGTGGGATGCCTTATCTGCTACTGAAACTTGAACGTTATCGTGTTTACTTTTCTGGAAAGTACACATCATTGATAATGCGTTCATTCCTCATGTTTAGAAAACATTTGAATAATGATTAGTACAAAAGAGAAACTTAGTTGTATGACCTCAGCATGTGTAAATGTTGTTCTGATGAAATATCGAAAATAAATGGAGTGATATCAGTAACTTTAAATAAAATACCAGGAAAACTCATTGTTTTGTTTGAATAAACTTTGTAAAGCAAATGAAACCAAAAGAAGTTGTTTATCTAAACATGGAATTTAAATACAAATAATGTAGTGCCTTCTTGTTGAAATACAGAGTGCAGGGTAAAAGTTTAGTGTATTATTCGAATAACGATTTTTAACTTTGCTAGTTTAACAGATTAAGAAAAAGTGACTTTTCATATCTACATATGATTCAAATGAATGATTGTAGGAAATAGAGGTGTATAAAAGCTGTAGATATTTTAGCATTCATCATTGTGTTTCAAGTGAAGCGCTTGGTACTTATTTAGTGTTCAGTTATAGTGTTTTATTTTCGGAAGGAAAAGACAACTTATATATTGTGCTGAATTTAATCTACGAGATTGTTTTGAGAAGTAAGTAGTTTTTTCTTATTTTTTATTTTCATATTAAAAGATTTTGAGCAGATATCTGTTATTGAGCTTATGCCATTATGGAAAACCTGAGAAATTCTTAGTTAAAATAATTAGGTGTACGGTATAAAGAATTAGGCATGTTTTGCTCGCGGTGATGTAACATAGCTCCAATTTGAATTTTATTTATAACCTTTAGGTAGGGAGATAGGGGAAGGGAAAGGATTTGGGATGGTGCCGGCTGATGCCTGTGTTCAAGGTGGCATCTTTGCCATTTGCCTGATGTGAGTGAGGAAAAACCTCAATGGAAATGATCGAGCTCCTGAGGGTCAATCGTCTCATTTGGGTCGTTTCGGATCGGGTCATCTAATTTGAATTTTATGGAAAAACCTCAGTGAAAATGATCGAGCTTCGGATCAGGTCATCTATATATTTAAAAAAATGCTAAAGCTTTGGCCAGTCAGTCCGGCCTTAACACTGGACCGATTTTGATCAATCTTTTTTAAAATATCCGGCTTAACACGTACATGAGCCATCAATAAGCCGCATTTCTCTCTGTCAAGCTTGAAGTGAGGGAGAAGTGTTTGAGTGTTCTCCCCTATGTATTCCTTATGGGGGAATATGTATTAAATTTCTCACAAACTTTGTCCAGTCCGTCTGGCCGTTCTACTGGACCGATTTTGTTCATTCTTTTTTAGAATTTGCGGACTTATACATAGATAAATCATCAGTAAATCGCATTCCTTTCTGTCAAGTCTCAAATAGAGGAGAAGTGTTCGAGTGTTCCTCTTTGTCCAGTCCGTCCGGCCGTTCTACTTGACTGATTTTGATCGCTCTTTTTTTTAAATATCCGGCTTAACACGTAGATGAGCCATCAATAAACCGGATTCCTCTCTGTCAAGCTTGAACTGAGGGAGAAATGTTTGAGTGTTCTCCCCTATGTATTCCTCCCACAAGCTTTGTTCAGTTCGTCCGGCCGTTCTACTGGACCGATTTTGATCATTCTTTTCTTTAAATATCCAGCTTAGC
>JAGDQP010029661.1:0-23204 GCA_022664845.1 Lepisma saccharinum | reverse complement strand
CATTTTGAAGCTTGCATGATAGAGCTTTTAGATTATAATATGATCATAGTTTGTGTTTACAGAACTCCGGACAGCCAAGTCCGAATATTTATAGAAAACATGAATTTAATATTCAGCTACTTCCTAAAGATCAAAAAGCAGGTTGTAGTCGTAGGAGATATCAACATTGATTTCTTAAAACCAATCAGATCCCAAGAAATCGAAGCGTTCCTAGAGTCATTCAATATGGAAGCTATCGTTAGGGTCCCTACGCGCATCGCAAGAAACACTGAGACCGCAATTGATCAATTCATTGTAGATAAACAGCTAATATATAAACGACCCGAAGTAATTAACAGTGGATTTTCAGATCACTTAGCACAAGTCGTGGACTTAAGCGTAATGCCAAAAATAAAATCTAACAAAAATAACAGTAAAATAACATATAAAAGAAAGTTCAACAATTCTAACCTGTCATATTTCCGTTACCTTTTAAGCAAAGAAAATTGGAGGGAAGTAGTTATTCAAAAGGATGTTAACGTAGCTTGGAAATGTTTTCTTGATACCTTTTGTTATTACCTTAATGTGGCATTTCCCGTTGTAAAATGTACAGTAACGGAAAAACCCAAACCTTGGATAACGAACGGCATAAGGATATCAAGTCAAAAATTAAGATTTCTAAACATGCAAAGGAAAATAAATAACCTATCAATAGAGTCCGAAAGCTATTACAAGAAATATAATAAAATATATAAGAGGGTATTGAAAGCAGCAAAAAAACTACACAATGACAGAATTCTCAAACACACAGATAACAAACCAAAAGCGTTGTGGAATCTAGTACGTAAGGAACTAAATATTAACAGAAACAAACAAATAGATAATCTCGAAATATGTCATAATGATACAGTCGTACAAGACCCCAGTTCAATAGCGGATATATTTAATAATCACTACGTTAATTTGTCACGAAAATATACAGACGATCCCCTAACATCTAGATTGAAAACAGTGCCTAATGGTTGCCACAATACTATGTTTTTACTCCCAGTTAATGTTAGTGAAGTAACAAAAGTAGTGAGAAAAATGAAAAACACATTGTCATCAGGTATTTATGACATACCACCAAATATTATAAAGGATAACATTGAACTAATTTCGGATCCCTTAACCGCACTTATCAATCTGTCGTTTGCTGAAGGCATATTTCCGGATGCACTAAAAATAGCAAAAGTAAAGCCTATATATAAGAAAGGAGACAAAAAATATATAGAGAACTATAGACCTATATCACTCCTTCCTACCTTCTCAAAAATTGTCGAAATGACAATGAGTGTGCGTTTAACATCCTTCCTCCAAAGAAACAACTTGATTACAAATGACCGACATGGCTTCTTGAAAGGTAAATCAACAGAAACAGCTATCTATGATTTCATGGAGACAGTACGCGAAAATTTGGATAAGAAAAATAAATGTATAGGTGTTTTTCTTGATCTCTCTAAAGCATTTGATTTAGTACCACATACAGAATTACTCTCAAAACTACAGAACTATGGAATAAGAGGGATCGCCTATAATTGGTTTTGCACCTACTTACTAAACCATAAGCAAACAGTGGAAATAACACATTATAACAAGGAAAATAACAAAATCTCTCAGCACTTATCGGAAAGGCGATCAATTTCCTGCGGAGTACCGCAAGGTTCAGTCTTAGGACCACTTTTATTCCTGATATATATTAACGATCTCCCCTATATGATTCATCCAACTAAAACCACACTGTACGCGGACGACACAAATATAATATTGAAAGCTAATAATCATGAAATAATCAAAGACAACTTGAATGAGACTATGTCAAAACTGACTAACTGGGTCAGAGTAAATAGACTAAAAGTTAATGGTGAAAAGACACAAATAATAAATTTCCACCACTCGCGTAACAAACACGCGCAACCAACAATGATTAGAATTGCAAACGAGGCAATAGAATTCGTAAAATCAACCAAGTTTTTGGGTCTATGGATACAAGAAAACCTATCCTGGGATAAGCACATATCAGAACTTAGCAAAAAACTAAACCGTGTTCAGTATGCAATTCTGGTTCTTAGAAATGTACTCAACGGGTCTACCTTAAGAATGATCTACTTCAGTTTATTTCAGCCGCACCTAATGTACGGCATTATATTTTGGGGCAATGCAAGCAAAGCCAATATCATATTTAAAATACAAAAGCGAGTTATTAGAATCATGACACGTGCTAAACCTAGAGAACATTGCAGGCCAATCTTTAAAAAGCTCTGTATACTTCCACTACCTTGTCAGTACATACTTAACATACTTGTATTTGTTAAGAAACACCTAGAAGTTACGCTTAAGTTTGTAGGGGACCAACACAGTTACTCCACTAGAAATAAATACAATTTCTCCTTAGTGGAACATCGTACTGTCTTGTATGAAAAGGGATGCAAATATACTGGTATTGTTTTATATAATAAACTTCCTAGCTATATAAAGGCTCGAAACCCTCTTAATCAATTCAGAAAAGAACTACAGTCATTTCTACTATATCATTGTTTTTACTCCATAAAGGAGTACATGGAGTGTTAAGTATTTTTTTTTTAAACGTTGAATTATAAAGATATATGCAAAAAAAAAAAAAAAAATACTGAAATTGTAACTATTGCAATGTATTAATTAGTAACAGAAGTGTTATACACTACAATTCCTGTATATATTATGTAATTATTCATTTATTTTAAATATTTTCTACATTCTTTTTTATGTCTTGTAGCATCCTAGTTTCTATTATATTTTTTCGTTCATCTATGTATAATTATCTGTTATAATTACTGACATGTTCTATACCATTGTACATAATTGTATGCTTATGGTCAACAGAATGAAATAAAATCTAATCTAATCTAATCTAATGCATATAATTTTGCCCAAAAATCATACAAATTCCACCCCAAAATTTTCAGGGGTCCGGAACCCCGTCTTCTCCTCTGCGTAGGTCTCTTTTTACCCAAACAGGTAGTATGTTGAAACTTACCAGCAACTAGTTTTAGGGTTCCCCTTCGTAAATTGTGACAAATCGAACACTGCATAAGATTCACATAAAACATATTAGTGTTAATCTAAAGATTTAAACAGGTCTTTTGAGTACGAACTTCGATGTCTTACGTAAGTACAAAAAACCGAGCCGCAGTAGCTCAGTGATAGAGCGTTGGCGTAGTGTTCTGGAGGTCGTGGTTTCGATCCCAGAGGCTGTCCATCATGACTGAGGATTTTCCAGTTTTTTCCTCAGTAACACCAGGCAAATTCCGGGATGGCACCTCCAACATAGGTCCAGACCGACACCTTCCCGAATGCTTTCCCCTCCTCTATCCCGACATGAGCCTTAAAGCCACAAATTCAAATTCTCCGTAAGCACAAAGTAAGGGTATCAGGTATCTGCTTGTTTGTGCTTACAAGATTGGGGGGGGGGGAATAAAATGATTAAAATATGTTTACTACTTACAGTACTTGAACGGTTTGGATGAAGGTAAATTTTATCCGGAAAAGGGAAATTCTGAAGCTTGTGAAGGGAAAACGGCTCTGTAGAAATTGGCATCACTGAATGGCATGGGGAGAGGACTGGGCTGTAGGGTGGTTGCGGTAGCATCGTGACTTTCATTGCTCCAAAAAGTGTTTCGTAAAATTCTATGTGAACGGGCGCACATGATCGTGATGCAAAACCACCGACGTCTTCAACTCAGGTCGTTTATAGGCGTCCTTCACCTCCCGCACAGTCTCCGGGGCCGATAAACAACGTCGGAGACAATATCAAATTACACAACGTTGCTCCGTTTTAACATACATACTCACAACACGAAAAACCTGAAATATAAAAATCAACCACGGCTGAGTGAAAAACGTTTGGTGCGTTGTAATGGTTCCACAACAGGTGGCGCTACGTGTCTATACTATTGCCAGTTCGCCTCGTCGTGTTGCTCGGAAACACCAGAGCTACTGACAGTAGTTTTGGGACAGCATTTCTAATACTCCTTGAACTATAATATTAATTAGAACGGAGATCCGAACCACATGGACCCAATAATGCGTTTGTGTAATGCATTTCGATCAGTTCCAGAACTAACTACCCGTTCCCATCTTAAAACAGTTACGAGTAAACCTGTCGCATGACGCAGAATGAAATGAATAAATAGTCTCCAAAGATACACACCCTCTATACAAGACACTAAATTAACTGTGGATAATTTTGCCCTATGTCGACTATTTAGACAGGGGAAAACGATTAACTTTTCTAATCTCTTCGCACCTGTTTACACGCCATAAGTAAAGTGAAACAAAAACGAAACTTGGAAATACTGAGTTAATGATTACTCGGAAATACTGCGTTAATGATCACAACAATAAAGCTGGAATTACTCATTATTACGTTTTACTTCCTACTCATCTTCTACACTAATGTGCAGAGATGCTGTGTTCCTAATCCCTTCGCCCTTTCGGCGTCTCATTCATAAGCTTCATTTTCTCGGAACATAGTTCTAATTACGTAGGCTCGTACTAACCACAGTTGCATACAATATTTCTCACACTATTCCTTGTCACTCGCATACTAGGCGGTTAATTACATTATCCTAATTACTCGAATATTTTTGTAACAGGTCTAGCCTAATTTGATCTTAGCGCATGATAACCGCAAAGAGAAACAGTGTTCACCTTCCAGCACGCAGAGTAAGTTTCCCTATAATTCTATAAGGAAGCACATTGGAGATCCTTGGCTTTCCACGAAAACCAACTAACATAGCTTTAATGCATCTATTTTCAATTTGTTAAGAGATAAACTACGAACTACTCCTCTTAATCCTAATGACCTTGTACGCACCTTAGTAACTCAACAGCAAATAGAAAAATATGGAAAGATTAACTAGGCTCCGTACTCTAAATAATTACCAACTGAGTAACAAGAACCCAATTTGGTGGATGCATACTGGTTGGTCTGAAACTAACACGTGCTGAGCAGTTATTACTTTTGCCTCTAAGATGTTATGAGCTTTTGACTTTTCGTAAGTGTAATAGTTTCAAAGGTATCCATCTTCTTTTTAGCACATTTTGGAGTCGACTGAAATACAAAAATGTGCCACCACTAATTTCAAAAACACTAGAGCGCTCCATAACAGGGCGGACGAATTTCCAAGATTGAAATTCTGAAGCGGAATTTTGATAATTAATAGCACACTTTATTTGGTTCAATTTCTGATACGTGACGCTTTAATGACTTATAAAAAACACACAGAAGTACAAGAAGAGTGCATTTTTATCTAACGATATGTTGCCTTTGAATTAATGGTGCAAACCCTGATCAGTAGAATTCACGTTGAAACCTCTTTCCATTCGATAAATTTTATTTTGTTAATAAGTCTGTTGGATGGACCTATTTGGACAATGTTAACTTGAAGCGAACTTGATTTCTTGGAAGTTTCAGACAGAAGGAATCTTAACAAGAAAAAAAAAATCAGAGTTCTTTAAAATCATAAAGTATTTAAAAAAAAACACGCTTTTTTAAGATGGACTAAAAAGTAAAAAAATAATACATTGAATTAGTTTTAAGATTTGGAAAATAAAAGCGTGTGTGCTCTTAGATGATATGATAAGGTAAGCAAGAGCACCCACGCTTATATTTTCAGATTCATAAGATTAATTCAATTTATTATTTTTTTAATTTTTAGTCCATCTTAGAAAAAAACGTGTTTTATAAAATCCTTTTTAATTATTTTTTCATGTACAATAGATGAATATTAAACTTCCTCCGAGATAGGCAACCCAAACTTCACACAAAATATTCATGACATTAAGCTACAATTTTACAAAGAATGCAATTCTGCACTTGTTTTCAACGTAATTTACCCCGTGAAAAATTCTTAACGAATTTATTTACATCTTTGGCGGGTACGAACCCGATGAGGAAGGTATCAGCCAACGCCTTACTTAAGGTACAATCCTGGCATTCGCCTGGTGAAACAGATAAAATCTGAGTAAGGATGGTCCGTCGTGAAGTTAAGAAGGGATGAAACAAACCAATTCATCATACCTGCAAAATGAGAAATTACATTCAGTTCATTTCTTCATAAATGTTCAGGGTTAAATTCAAGTTGAATGTTCTCCCTGACTATATGGCCGCCGCCGACAGATTTGAACTCTGTAAGCGGCGAAAATTCAGATCCTGCTTGCAGCAACCATGTAATAGTAAAAAGAAAGTTCAATAAATAAAATACCTCCAGTAATGTTTAGCAGAAAAAAAAATATCAATGTCTTTAAAGACACATCTTTCTTAAACAGTTCGTACTAAAGAGAGAAAAATAATTTTGTTTATGCCTGACTAAAAACAAAAGCATGGGGCGCGCTGCCATATGCAGTCACTTCATAAATTCTTGAATTGGCTCGCATCATGCTTTTCTTTTTCGTCATGCAGAAACAAAATTATTCTTCACTTTTTGCATTCTAAAAAAATATTTTTTCGAGTTATTTCGGTCTTCGGATACTTTTTCTCAAGCTAATGTTTTGTGACTCAAATAATAAAGTGTTTTGTAACTAGTTAAACGTAAGATCGTTGCATGCTAGAATAAAGATATTTTAGGCTAAAGAAGTCAATATTTAAATAAATAAATATATAGAAATATATGAAAGTAACAATGGAATATTGTATTGTCGCCCGACTTACGTCGCTGTGCAAAATTTCATCATTGTATAACGTCAGGAAATGAACGATGCAAGATTTGAGGACAGCACGAACCATCGAGAACTAAAGAAAATAACAGCAGGTCTTATTATAAAATTATAAACTGGACACCATGATCACAACAACCGCACACTGAAATGTAAATTCAGAAAGAAAATACATCGCTCAACTTTCCATGGAACCGATACGAGCACTTAAGACAATATTAAAGGAAACTAACAAACACTTTCCAAGGCACATCAACAAATTAAACTACACGTAGTAATTCATCAATGTTCTTTATTTAAAATTTTGAAGTCCAGTTCTAGGAATTATCTGCTGAATACTTCATAAAGAATTTGACTCCTGGTCATTAAATGTCAAATCACTAAGAGCATGTAACCCACTATCGCAGCCTTTTACAAAAATTTCGCACAAACGATCTATGGGTAGAAGTAAAACATAAAAGGCTGCGTGTAATAGTTTTCGGGATACACTGCTCAAAAGTTCTCGAATTCACGACTCGTCAGTATGGCAACGTTATGGAATCTAAATTTATTTATAGCTCAAAGTCAATAATTAGTAGATTTATCAAATCTTGCAGTTTAATAGAAAGGAATGAAGAGTTCATACCTAACTAAATATAAGAGGTCTTCTGAATCACATCTGAATAATGAAAATATTACAAACTATGTCAAAAGTGTGTCAAATACGAGCTTAGTTTGTAAGTACATACAAAACAGGAGGTCAGGGCAATCTAATGCATACAGCATATGCAATGTGAATATGTGACCCTGCTTTACCAAACATCAACAACAACAACAAAAAAGTGGAGTTTGAACTGCATTTCAAAATAAAGTCGGGCAAAATGGCATCCTTGCTATTTACACACCACCGCTTTATAAAAATAATAATAATATTTAATACAGCAATAAAACCTTGGAATCGCTCCTACATTCCACCGTAAAACGAAAAGGGAATATTGAAATTTGTGGACTACAGACAATATTTATTAGAGTTCTGTAAAATTCTATTCTGCCCGACGCTATGCGGGGCAAAATGAAATATACCGCTATAAGAACTTAATATTTTTATATAATCTAGAGTGCTCGCATAATAGTCTCGTGATATGTAAACAATAAAACATGATTTTAAAATTGTTACAATTGGAATAAAAAGTACAATGAAGACAAAAATTGGGAATGTTGAATTTTCTGTCATATCCAGAAAGATTTTACTTTGTCCGATTTTCTCTCTCTCCTTGCCCGCTTTAATGCGTTCCTAATTTTTGAGCAATATATCCAACGTTAGAGGATCTCTTGAAATATAATTTCGTGGTATTATGACGAAGATAATAGGGCTTTCACCTTATGTAGCAGATGATATATATATTGAATATATTACAAGACCGGGCAATCTTTTCTTCACCATCTTCTAAAAACTCGAGGGTTTAGTCTACTCTACTTAAGCGCTCTGCAGCAAGCATACTTTTCCATTGCCTCATAGAATGTCACTAAATTCACTCGTTGCGGGTGTGCTCGGAAACAACGAAATTTAACTCTGCCTATAATTTTGTTTACTTTCTCTATGACCTCATCCCTAATTATTATGTTTTTATTTCCTTCATTCCCTGTGTTTCGGCTTGTTATCATGTATTTTGTTTTTTCTATGTTTATACCTGTACGCACCGCACGCTTCTACTAAGACATCGGTGTTGCTCTGTAGTGCATTTATATTGTCCCCTATTAAATCTACATCATCCGTGTATACAAACAGTTGATTCAAACCATTCAATGATAGTCCCTTTTTGTCCCCTTTAATTTTTAAAATCGCATATTCTAACGCAAAATTAAACAGTAGTGGTGACAAGGCATCGCCTTGTTTTAATCCGTTGCGAATCTTGAAACTATCTGACATATTATTACCTATCTGTACTCTACTTATGGGGTCGCTGAGACACATCATCACTAGTTTAACCATTTTTTTTTTTTTCGGAATTCCAAATCGTATCAGGATACTGTATAACTTTTCCCTTTTGATAGAATCATATGCTTTCTTAAAATCAATGAATAGCTGACGAACTGTCCCACTGTATTCCCATTTCCTCTCCAAAATTTGTCTCAAGGCGAAATTCTGGTCCAACGTCGATCTATTTCTTCTAAATTTACGTTGGTGATCTCCAAGACTTTCATCTACGTATACACTTAGGCGTGTTAACAGAATATTACTTAATACCTTGTAACAGGTTGGAAGTAACGAGATTCCGCGGTAATTATTACAGTCCGATTTGTTACCTTATTTGTAAATTGCAACTATTATTGAGGTTTTTCATTCCTTTCGAAACTCCTTTCTCCATACAACACTTATCAATTTATGTAGTTCCTTGATTAGTGCCGTTCCTCCTTAATTAATTAAGCCGGAATATTTTTTATCTTTGGTGATTTGAATTTTTTTCAGTTTTTTTTTTCCGACATTTTGATCTCGATCTCGCTAGGTTCGGAAATCCACGTTTCTGCGGTATGGATTTCAAATTCCTCTGTTTTTTAACCCTACCAAGAACTCTTCTCTGGTCTGGTCTGTTCCCCGTTGTGTACATTAGGGAGTTTGTCGAAATAACTTTTCCACACATCGACAATTTAAGTCGGATCAGCCTGAAGATCTCCACGTTCATTTTTAATCATTCCTAACCTCGGCTGGTAACCTTTTCTTAACGAATTTACCCCTTTGTATAGATCTCGTATGTTATTTGTCTTCCCAATTTCCTCTATCTCCTGCATCTTCTGCGTCAGATATTCTCGCTTTTTGCTTCTAAAACCGAGTGTGGCGTTTCGTCTCGCGTTACTGTAGTGGTTGGTATTTGCTTCGCTTTTATTACTTAGCCATCGTTGCCTTACTTGTTTTCGTTCCGCATGAAGCTTAAAGCATTCTTCATCAAACCAAGGATTGTTTTTCTGTTGTTTCTTCTCACCTACACGTTCCTTCGCTGCGCTCTTAATTGCTTCACTAATTGCCTCCCACATCTTACTTACATCAATTTCATTATTATTATTATTATTATTATTATTATTATTACTACATTATTACTCGAGTCGGCTAGGATTTCGAACCTATTTGAGAGTTTGAGTTGGTAATCTGCTTTTATGCTCGGATTATTTAATCGTTTCATTTCGAATTTCAGTTGTTTTGACCCCTTGCTTTGTCTGTTCGCGATGCATAACTTTTCCCTTACTTTTGTGATCACTAATTGATGGTCGGTGATGTGTCACCTTCCGCTCCTCTGTATGACCTAACATCCATTATGTTGGTGTGTCTTCGTCTATCTACTAATACGTGATCGATCTGGTTGAGAGTTTTGCCGTCTGGAGATACCCATGTGTATGTCTTTGTGTTCAAAGTACGTGCTCTTTACCAGTAGGTTTTTCGAAATCGCGAAAGTTATCAGTCTTTCTCCATTGTTGTTGGTCTTTTCGTGAAGGCTGTATTTGCCTATAGTAGGTCTACATTTTTCTTCCCTCCCTACATTTGCATTGAAATCACCCAACACAGTTTTCTAATTATACCTCGGATAATCGGTCAAACAGCCTTTCCAGCTCATCGTAGAATATATATTAGTCGTTATTAGTAGCCACCTCGGTCGGAGCATACGTTTAATAAAACCGTGTTGCCCCATCGAGTACGTATCGTAACGTACGATAGTATTTCGTTTAAGAACTCTATATTCTGAACCGCCCGACGTATACTGTTCTTAATGAGGAATCCTGCTCCGAAATCGTGAGACTGTGTTCCCCCGTAGTAGAACGTGTACTTGCCCTGTAGGATGCTATCTTGACCCTCCCACCGAACTTCTTGTATAGCTAATATGTCTAGCTCGTATTTCTCGGTCTCGCGTACCGCCACCTGAAGAGCGCCCGTTTGGTATAATGTTCGTACGTTCCACGTTCCTATTCTAAGCTCTTTCTTAATCCTGTTCTTGGAGCCCCCTGAAGCAGTCCCAGCCCGGAGATCCGAATGAGGGACTAGTTTACCTCCGGAATATTTTCCCCCAGGAGAATCCATGAACCATCTGTTACTATTTCTTGACATGTTTTATTGGTGTAGAGTTGTCAGCTCTATGACTTGTTGAAATAAAAAATGATAAAATAATTGGAACTAAACTTAAAAAATGCTAATTCAAACATTTTGGCTGAAAATACTAATTTGAACACAGATACAAAAAGGTATTTGACTTTTGTTAGAAGGTTCATTAATTTTTACAAAGATGTAAAAACGACATATTGAATATTACTATGTCAATTTTAGTGCTCTTACATGTTCTCTCTGTATATGTTTTGTAAATTAAGCTCTTATTTGACATAATTTTGACATATTTTGTAATATTTTCATTACTCAGACATGATTCAGAAGACTTCTCGTATTCTCTATGAACTCTTCAATCCTTTCATTTAAACTGAACAAAATTTGAGAAATCTATTACTAATAGACTTTGAGCTATAAACAAATTTTGATTCCATGACGTTGCCATACTGACGAGTACTCATGAATTGGAGAACTTCAAACTTTAGATCAGTGTATCTCGAAAACTATTACAAAGAGAGCAGTTGTGTTATATAGTTTCTCTTTTCTCTACCCGTAGATCATTTGTGCCAAACTTCGTAAAAAAACTGAGATTATGGGTTACATTTTCAAAAAAATTTCGCGCGAAATGACCCTCCTCTGTAACGATAAACCAAAATTTAAATGTTTAAAAAAAAAAACATACTGTTAGAGAAATCAAGTTAAGTGGAGCAGACTAAATCAAGTTTTAAAACAACTCTGTAATGGGAACAGAAAGACATCTCTAATAAATCTCGCAGAGAAATGTATGTTTCCACTAGGTAGCGTTTTTTATCTTTAACACCAATTTACACCGCAGTACAGAAAAATTATGCTGTTTACAGTTGAATAAATAAACAACAGTTTTGTGTAATTGGAAGACATGTAGTCGGACAATTTTACAAAAAACATTGTAACCCCATTTTATTGATCTGATACTCTATGTGGCAGAGAGATAAAGTACGGACTGATGAACTAGGCAAACATTCAAAACAAATTCTACATTTCTTAGTTCATATAACGAATTGAACGTGTCGTTTGAAGAAAGAAAACATTTAAATTTCCGTAGTAACGGAGTTCGATAGCTGATCGCTACAAGTCGAAAGATGCACAGAACACAAGGAAGAAGAGAGACATTCCAGTACGGTAGTAACATAAATCCTTACGATAGCCATGAAAGCACAAATCCTGAAAACAATTATTATTGTGCCAGCAGGATGCTTCTCTTGGATGTTCTCGATATCTGTGAGAATGGAATGTTTTCCCTTCTTCAAATGACACGTTCAATTGTTTACAAAAGTAAAAATTACTATGAAAAGGATTACATTAGCATTTTGAATCATTGTTTTAAAATAATAATAATAATAATGCTATGTTGTAGTGAAAAGTGGCCCAGTGGTTAGGTGGATCAATACTGGGGAGATCGCGCAGGTTCCGAATTACGACGCCGGCAGTCTTAGCAGGTTTCCTCCTCTGTCGCACCAGATGAATTGGAGCTGGTACATGGAGTATAGGCTCTGGTCACTAACTTTTTCATATCTTCTCTTACGGAAATAGCAAAGAACGGAATCTTCAAGTTTGAATAGCAAAGGCGTGATAGGCTGCACCAGTGCTGTAACTTATCAAATGTTTAAACGTATAATATTTAGAAATACCAGACACCAATGCATATTACTCGAATTTCGAAGGTATCAGAATATATCATTCTGTATTAGAAGTTTAAATATTCTAAAAATCTTGGTAGCCTTAAGGTGTCGTAGTGGTCAGAAATTTGTCGTTCCAATGAAGTCTTATTACACAGTGGACAATAAATAATGTTGTGGATGGAAACAACATAGGGAAGCGCGTCTGACTACGAATCGGGCGGCCCGGGTTCAAATCCTGGCCAGGATACGTGAGACTTTTCTTGCAGTGTTCCCATGCCTCGTGCTCTGAGATGCACCCAGCCTATCAAATTGAGTACCAGAGTGTCCTTGGTACTCCTGCGCACCGTGGGAAGGTAAGGGCAGTCGAGCGTGGGACTGACCACCCCACCTCACTTCGTACCGTAGGTCAAGAATATGCGGAGCGCGACTTCGCGTCGTTCCGGCGTGTGCGCATCGCAGAGGGAATAGCTTCTTTACTTTATGGAAACAACATATTCACAAACATAGGCACACTTTATTTGAAGGGCACAATGTATAAACTAGCAAATTATCAGTATAGCGGGTTACAACATTATAAGACAGAATATAAATAAAACGTAGTATTACGGTGGAATTTGTCATTCTGTGCGATTTGCTTGCCAAGTTTTTTTTTTTTTTTCACATTCTTCAGACACTCGGTGTACAGAAAAGTCGTGTGAAAAATTCTCGCTTTTGTTTTAATATATTCTTTCAATACGGCGGACACCATTTTCGCGTGGCCTCTAAACTCTAATGTAAGCACTTTTAAAGAAATATTTATCTCTTTAATCCCCCAAATACACGCATGAAACGCCTAAATATACTATCATAATTGCTCTGAAGGTTGCAACCCGTTTTTGAATATTTCACAGTGTGAGACATAGACCTCGAGCCTTTCATTCACACCAGTCGTAGATTCCCCATTCTTTTAAGGATGTCTCGCCTTATACAATGTGTTGTCTCTGACTCGGAGTTGTGCCGACCGCTTTAGTCGTGTTTTTTGCGCCACGCCATCATCTCCAAGGTTCTGGGTTCTAATACCGGCTGGAGCATGATTGATTGTGGAATTTAGAAACTTAACAGTTAATGAAATTCTACCGGGCCCAAGTCATTAGTTACTAAACTGACCCCAAAATACAAAGTTTCATCTTGCAGTGGATTAACATCGCCTAAATAACCCGTTTGTATATACGGTTTTCTACCTGTGTGGCTATTAGTTTGCCGTTTTTGCTTACTATTTGAAAGTTTAAGTCCTTGTCTGTTTTGTGAATGGGTGTGTGTGCAATATGTGTACATTATATATACATCTCACACGAACCGTTAAATTATTCTACAGAAGATTACATAAAATACCATTTCTATCTGTCTTTAAATGGTTTCGTACATTATGTGAACACCTTTCGCCTTGTGGGTTTGCATTAGTCCATTTACAGTTTCCTCCATGAGTTTATCAATTTCAAGAAATTCCGTTACAGATCTAATTTGGTCCCTACATTTGGTTTTAGTATTTACTTCTTTATTCGAGTTGTCTCTCTGTATTTGAATGTTTTCCATTTAGGATCTCCCTGCCGTTTATGTCACAGTACCGTTGCTTGACCTCTGATACACAAGTCACCGTTAAGTTGTACGTTTCCCCTCTCCTGGGTCGTGAGGTTTTAGGTTCGGATCCTTTTTGTTTCCTTGATAGTGTAAAATTCTTCTGAACTCTATAACACCACTTATTAACATGGTGGTTTTAATTTCCTGTTTTCTTCCACAACTTTTCATCTCGTTGTTTTGCTCAGTTATCTCGTGGGTCCTTATAACAGCAGTTTTTAAGTGATTTTTTTTATTTACTTTCGCTAAAGTATTTTGGAATGTTTTTAATATAATTTCCGTGTATTAGATCTGTGCAGGTGACACGCAAACGCGAACATCTACAAAATTTGCAAAAATGAGATACGATATAGAATGGTACTTAGAGCATAAGCGGAATGTCAATACAGCAGGAAGTCATGCAAACGCGAACGTACTCAATGATAGAAGCATGTGAAAATGCAGGGTTCACATAATAATATGCATATGGCGGACTGGGATTCGTTTTCGCTCATTGTGAAAAACTATCTACTGGATAAGTTCGCTTTTGTGTCACCTCCCAATTTCTTTTAGTTGAAAACTTGTATCTCAGTCAAAATCAGTGAGTCGTTAAGCAGTTGGGTTGTCGAGTTTGCATATCAAAATTCATGTCTTGAAGTAAGCTTATTATATACGTCCGTTTGGTCATCTCCCAAAGTAACTGCCGGCCAAACTATATTTTGACATTCTAATCATGACGGAAGAAAAAAATATATAATTATTTTCTGTCCCACCAGTATGTTTGCTTTTAAGGCCTTGGTTTCGCTCGACACTCAAGTCTGAACTCAAATCCTCCTGCAGTACTGTTTAAGTGGTTTATAAAAGATTTTAGTTATTCATCGTCCCAGCAAATATTCTTACGACGTCATCTAACGATACATAGTTCTTATACATTAGAATCTCCAGGCCCATCTTTACTAGTGTTGGGTATGGTAGCGTGTCCATTAACTTGGCCCCCCACCACATCAAATTTTAGAAATAAATAGCCAATTATTTTCCACCCGTTTTGCATCCAAGGTTCGCGATTTGCAACGCAATTGTTAAAAATTTATAAGCTCTTATATTGGAGGGGTGTCAAGTTAATGCTAGTCCCCCCCCCCTCAGTCAAAATTTTCAAAAACAGATAGTGTACAGGTATGCACACGTTTTGCACCAAAGTTTCGCGTTTTGCAACGCAATGGTTAAAAAGTTATAAGCTCTTAAATTTGTGGTGGGCCAAGTCAATGGTAGCCCCCTACAGAAAAATTTCGAAAATCAAGCAGCAGATTGCAATTGTTCAGAACCGCTTTGCACTCAAGTTTTGTGTTTTGCACCGCAACGGTCAAAAAGTTATCAGCTCTTCTATTTGAGGGACACAAGTTAGTGGTAGCGCCCTCTGTCATTTTTTTTCAAAATAAATAGTGTAACTGTCTGTGCTCGTTTTCACTCAAGTTTCGCGTTTTGCATCGAAAAATTAAAATTTATAAGCTCTTAAATTTGTGGGGAACCAAGTTAATAGTAGCCTACTACAGCAAAATTTAAAAAATCAGGCAGTGATCCATTACAACAGATTGAACTCCTTCTGCACGGATTTGTACTCAAATTTCACATTTTGAACTGCCACGAATAAAAAGTTGTAAGCGCATGTATTTTGCGGGGGGTAGAAATGACAGTCTCTTAGTCAATTTTTTAAAAAGGATAAATAGATAAGAAATGTGGAATTGCACGGTAGCAGTTTTGAACCAAAACATTTAAGATAAAATGAATTTTATGGGCGCTAAAAGCACTATGGCTTACGCCCGTCCCGATACGGAGGAAGCCCCTTATGTTGGGTCATAACGAAACCTATTAATTAAAATAATAAAACCATAAAAAAGCTGAAGACGTAGAAGGTCATCACAAACAGCCTACTGGTGTAAATGGCCAGTATAACAAAAAACAAAAACGACAGATGAATAGAGTCTTTCATATAACAAATTAGAACGAGGAAGGCTGTAAATGGGCCTTCACAAGATAAAACAAAAATACACCATAAAACTTAACAGCTAAGGGGCATAATCATCTCAAATAGACGGAGATAATAAAAACACTCTGTAAAACATAGACGGTGATATTTTTCTTGATTTTCATCCTAAGTTTAACCTCATATTTAGGTTTAACTTTCCTTCCCACGAGATTAAAATTCGTTTCCATTAGATGGTCCTCAATCATGTCTAAGGTCAAAGATCAACTTGGATAATCGATTGCATGGGGAGACTCTTCCTCAGCTAATTGAGCAGCCAAAACATGTGTCAGATGCTTAATAACTCTGCTCGTAAGTCTGCCGTCCCACAACCTGCTTCGACACATCTCCAGGAGTCATTGAGCCTCTAGGAGGCTTCGGACGGTCTGCAGGAACATCCGACTCTGTTTGTGTTGACACATTAATTGTCTGGGTACCAACTGACACAGTTTCAACTGATGGAACGGTGCGTTGAGACTCTCTTACTCGACGTTGAGCATCACCAGCAGATATTTTATCTAGAACCGTAAGTTCCCAAATTCGTTTTTCCTAATTAAAAATTGGATAGTCACGCGACCAAGCCGTATGCTCACCCTTGCGGTTAACACACTGAGGCTTCGCTGACGTGTAAGGATCTACACCATTGCTGCTACCGCATATAGCACATACAGCATTGGTCGCATTACACGACATGCTGGTGTGTGCATAGTGCTGACGTTTAAAACAGAGGAGCGGATTCGGTATGTAAGGACGGACAGGTAGCGAGCTCGTGGGTTGCTAGTTTTAATGCGTCTAATATTGACGACACCTTGGCTGACAGGTTCATTCTTAATCTCCCCTTTAGGGACACCTTGCAAGTCCCAACAAGATATTACGCCCTGACTAAAGTTCAGTTGACGGTGGGGTTCAACTGAACTTGAAATGGACCTAGTGACTTCAATTTCAGGAGGTTAGTAGTTTGCTTATAGGTAGACGTCTCCACTTACAAAGTGCCGTTGCGATGCTTTTTAACATGTTTTAGCTCGCCTGAAACATGAGCAAGTTGCCTTTGAATTATGAAAGGGGATAATCAATTCAGACCACCGGGATTTTCTGTTTCATTCTTTACTTTAATTACAAGATATTGCGTGATATTCGGTACGATACTTGTTTGTTCCTCTACTACTATTTTCTCTTCCTTGTCACTGGTTGATTCATTAGCTGTATGCGCCTCCTTCCTTACATCAATGACTTTCTCTTCATTACGTCCCTTCTTTCTACGCTGTTCTTTCTGCGAAGGCAACTTATTATTAGGATGTGGTGGAGCCGTGGTAAATGAAAGCCGTAAATGCCCACACTTCTCCGTCTTCGTTCTAAAAAGCCAACGAGGCTGCCGGGTCCTACCCTTGTCAGCAAGCTGGAAATCGAGGCGAAGTCAAATGGCTTGGCGTCGAAATCACTTGCACTCCCGACTGGTGGATACTTGGACACCCACTCCCCCACAGTGTTGGCGAGACCAAAGATCCAAAGAGCTCCCCAATGGCGCACTTCTCAGCCTCAAAAAGATAGGCCTTCCAAGAATCTGCCGTTACAAGCCAGGCGCTATCGAATGGTTCCGCCCCTTTCCCATGGCCCAGTGTCAATGAGAGTACACCCTGTCACATCCTTGGACATTGCGTGGAGGCGCAAGTCGAAGCACAAGAGGAGATGAAATAATGAGTCATCTGTGGATGAGAAATGGAATGACATGAAATGGAACACCTCTCTGCTGGTTCTACTTTTAAGCAGCGTAGGTGCTTAACTGCTTGCACTGATTGCAGCCAGCAAAAATCGGCTGGACGATGGGGTCCCAATTCCCTACGCCATATACAAGCACCGATGGTCTGCTGCTCGGGCTATGTGATGATGCATAACGTTGTGGTCCGTAGACCTGCGATGTGCTCGCCAATCCCCTACTCCATTAAGAGCAGCGCTGGTCTGTTGCCTGGGCTATGTGACGGAGTTGCATCACGTTGCGCCCGTTGACCTGCGATGAGTTTTGAATTTATTTTAAGACCTTTAGGCAACTATGGCTCAGGTCGTATAGATGATGATGGGATGAATTGGTGGAATGAAGAAAGTGGGAGGAAACGAGAGCACCCCGAGAAAACCCACGCACACGGTGTTTGTCCACCACAAAGCTCACATGGCATGAGCAGGGATCGATCCGACGACCCCTAGCACCAGAGGTAAGCGCTCTACCAACTGAGCCACCGTGGACCTGCGATGAGGTCGCCATTGCCCCACGCAAGTGGGAGGTAGAATTCGCAACAGAAAATCACTCTGGCTCTGCTGTTGGACTTCCCATGGGCAGCAACGATGTTGGCAGCTGCTAGGGCTGATTGCAGCCAGTGAAACTGACTGGGCGATCGGGGCACCACTTCCCAACGCCGGGACCACAACATTTAAATTATTGGAAGAATGTTCTGTTTTTTTCGTGGAGGAGGAAAAGTTGGTGACCAGACTCATTTTATCTGTCAGTGAAAACAAATAGTTTTTTATTACACTTATTCTAACATGTGGGTCGACTAACAGTAAAGTATTTTCATAAAGTAACATCTCAGCTAATTAACACAACAAAAGGCGGTCTTACGATTACGATTGATCGAAGTGGTTATTGTTGATTGATCCAAATAAATTATGGGTGACGCGGCTGAGACCTATCGCGCACTAGTTGTTTTTTTTTTAATTCGAATTTTTAATTGCGAACAAGAAATGCGAATACTTCTATATGACAGGGTGGGTACTGGCAATTTTAAAATCACCGTGATAAAATAACTGAAACATGATCTATTTCGATAGTGCTTTAACCGCCCATATAATTCATTTTATCTATTTGATCTATTTCGGAGGCGATGAAACTATTGTTTGCGGAGGTACTGTATTACGCATGTGTTTAAACCTGT
Organism: Lepisma saccharinum; assembly: GCA_022664845.1. Taxonomy (NCBI): domain Eukaryota; kingdom Metazoa; phylum Arthropoda; class Insecta; order Zygentoma; family Lepismatidae; genus Lepisma; species Lepisma saccharinum. The sequence continues at coordinate 4,223 of JAGDQP010029661.1, read as the reverse complement.
CCGCCCGCATTAGAAATTGAATTGCTCACTTCGGTAGCTACGCCTCAGAAAGAAGTGTTATAAATAACTACACAGTAAGAAGTAATTTAGTCGTTAAATAGTGTGTTTTGCAGCAAAAGTATGTAATCGTTTAATGTTGAATTGTTTATATTTGAAGTAAATAAGTCCAAAACATGAACACAAAATGCAGAAACGTGGAAGTGATATTTTGAAATAAGAAATGTAAAACATGTGATCAAATATACAATTATGGAAGTGCTTTATTAAGTTCAAGTATTGTTATTTTCTCTTAGAACTTCCGAGTTATGTTTTATCATTGTAAAAACCTCAAAAAAATAACATGAAATTAATATTTATCGTTATGTCAGCAACATCCTAGTGCAGTGATACCCATCTTCGTTTTGACCTTGTGCCACATTAAAATTTAGCATAATCTTTCATGTTTGTGAGAATAGCAAACGGGCAAAACCAAAGAATTAAAATAGTTTTTTGGTACTTACAATTTCTAACAATCTTATGTTATTATAAAGGGAACCAAGAAAGTTTTGTCGCTTTTTGTGGAGCTGTGTGTTCAATTGGCTCTCACACCGTGAGTTGAATGCGAATTGAGATCAGGCGAAGGTCAGTTGTTGGTGTGGGTATAGCCAACATACTACCTGGTTGTGACAGTTCAGTTACATTATGAACGTGCGGAAGCACAGAGTGAACATGAGAGATAAGATAAAATGAATTTTATGGGCGGTAACAGCACTATGGCTTACGCCCGTCCCGATACGGGGGAAGCCCCTTATCTTGGTCATGTCAAAATTTAACTGTTAATTAAAATTTAAAAAAAAGATAAAAGATGAAGATATAAAAGGTCTTCACAATCAGCCTAATGGTGTAAAAGCCCAGTATAACAAGGAAGCCTGTAAATGGGCCTTCACAAGATAAAACAAAACTACACTATAAAACATAACAGCTAAGGAGCATAATCATCTAAAATAAACGGAAATCATAAAACTCTCTGCAAAAACAAGTATAATATTACCGTTTAAGTTTAGGTTTATACCTAGGTTTCCCTTTCCTTCCCACGAGATTAAAATCCATATCCATCAGGTGGTCCTGAATCATGTCTTAGCCCAAAGATGAACTTGGTTCATCGATAGTATGTGCAGACTCTTCCTGAGCTAACTGAGCAGACAACACGTTCGTCAGAGTCTTTATGCTTGTAGCGAGAGGCGAAGTTCGAACTAATTTCAGGACTTTATAGGGACTAAGAGTAGTGTTAACCCGTGGAGCTCTAGAGCTCTGCACAGGTGTTTGTCCCTGACTCAGGTAATCGAGGTCCCTCGATCGGTGAGGGAAATCCTACTCCGCAGACCAAAAATATACATTGGATATGAAGCTACAAATGTCAAGGACTACTTAGTAGTCACGGTTTGTATGAAGTGTAAAGATTACGGGCATATCGCGCGGAACTGCAGAGATGATTAAAGATGCGGCCATTGTGGCGAAAAGGGCCATAATAAACTAGAATGTCCGGACAAAAACAGAAACAAAGTATGTATACCATGTCATAAAAAAGGGAAGAAGTGCGGGGTAAAAACACAACAGGAGTGTCCTCAATATAAGATGCAACTCCAACGCACAATAGAAAAGTTCGATTATGGACCCTAACCAAACATCAGCGGAAGGAGAGGAGAAAAAACACAAAAGAAGAAACCCCCCGTGCAGACAGAAAAGAAGTGCAGAAAGATTGGCAGAATTTAACAACAATAAGAAAATAGATATTTTTAACAATTGGATTATAAATAGTAACGCTATTGATACGGACAAATACTTAAAAGAAAAATTAGGACATATTCACCTAGATGATAGAAACCAATTAGTTTTGCACTTTGTAAACCCGGAACTAGCAACTTTCCCGAGAGGGTTCGCCCAGGTGGTTGCCCTGTCACATGACGACTTTGGCCTGGATGAATACGAGAGGGAGGAGATCGAAGTTAGAGATAAACAGTTTTTGGAAATCTTTTTTAGTGAAAACAGATACGGTTGCAGAGTACTGCATATTAAGTCTTCGAAGCAAAACTTTCTCGCGGACCTAGACCTTCTTATGGATCTGCTGTCAACAATGCAAGGATCAAAAAGAAAGAAGATAACAATCCCAGTCATAGGAATGGGTCTTTGGAAAGCTACCCCAAAGGAAGTCTTAAAGATTATGAAGAGGTGGGAAAACAAAATCCAAAACATCGGATTCGAGATGGTAATAAATGACCAATTACTCTTTGAGACAATAAAAGGTAATTTGGAAGACATCAAAAATCTAGAAGAACAAAATCAAATAAACAAGGAAAATATAGTGGAAAACAGAAACGAGGGTAGAACAGAGGGAAAACAGGAACAGACAGCGGATTCGAATGACGACTCGGGAGAAAGCGGGGAGGACAAGCAGACTATACCCGAACAGGAAAGGACTTACAGGAAGAAGAAGAGCTGGAAATCCTGGATCCCGAGGTTTTACAAAAGAATAGGTAAAGTAAAGGAGTATAGGAGCGATGCTGCAGTCGTAGAAATACCGAAAAAGGAAACATTAGACGGAATAGACACTACTCAGGACATGCCTGACCTAGGGGAGAGAGAGCTGACGGACCAAGAAACGAAGATGATTGCATCTCACCCCAGAAGTCTGTACACCACCCTGCAACTGGACTATAACCTGTCGAGACTTGGAGACCAACACACTCACGGCTGCACTGAGAGTCATTATAAGGAACATACACCCACAAGGAAAAAGCATCACCTTCCCGATAATTGAAGAGGTAGACAGAATTAATCTAAAATCAGATGGAATTACTTCGGACCCAGGCGACCTGCTCAAGCTGGTAGAAGGTTTTTGAAAGAAGAAATGAGACTTTTCGACTGAACAGCGTCTATAGACAGTTTGTCATGGCATATGGTCGGATAGCCTTCAATCCAGCAGAAAAGTTTCCTGCATGCTACGTTTACACCAGACAACCATGATTAATATCATTCAGCTCAACGCGGATAGATCTAAACTAGCATGCGCTGAGCTGAGACACCTATGTGAAGAGGAGAACGTGGACGTAGCATGCCTACAGGAACCGTACACAAGAAAGGGAAAACTACAGGGATTTCCGGTAGATGTCGTGGCGGTGCTGCCGAGGGAGGAGAATCCTATGGTTGCAACGCTGATATTCAATAAGAATATAGAAACCCTAGAGCATGCCCAATACTCGGACAGGTGGGTCCAGTGTCTAGAGATAACTACTAAAAAGAGATAGCTGTTAGTGGTCAAAATTACACTCAGTTCTCTCTTCCGACCGAGATGTTTGTAATGAGGCTGGAGAATATTCTGAATGCTTTTAATAATAGAGATATACTGATTTTGGGGGATCTGAATGCAAAGTCCCCGCTGTGGCACTGCCCCGGATCTGACGGTAATGGAGAAATGTTCGAAGAGATGATCCAACAGTTTAACCTAAACATCCACAATAGAGAAGGACAACCTCCGACATTTAGGGGCAGGGCTGGGGCGGAGTCAAATATCGATGTAACCTTGTCCGGGGGAAATGTGTATAATAACTTAACGGATTGGAGTCGTGGAAGATGCAACAACGAGTGCCCATAACGCCATCGGATTTAACATACATCTAAAACAAGATCGTGAAGAGGATGAAGAAGACAAAACGGCATTTAAATATAATGTAAACAAAATAAACTGGAAAAAATTTAATAACAAACTACACTTACCACAGATTGACATAAACTGTAATATTCATAACTTGACGGAGAAACTAGAGCTGGTCACAAAGAAAGCCATCGAAGAAGCCATCCCAAATAAAAAAGGTGGAACTAAAAAGAAGAAAACGTATTGGACAGCGGCATTAGATAAACTAAAAAGAAAAACAAAAGCAGCTAGAAGAAGTTACAGAGCGGCTGGAGACCACGAGTTGAGGCAAAGCAGACTAAACAAGTATAGGGAAGTCAAACAACAATTCGAGAAAGAGCTACGCGAACACAAAAAAAACCTGGAACAAATTCGTAGAGGATAATCTTAGTCTAGACCCATGGGGAACACCCTACAAGATTGTGATGAGTAAAATAAAGACGAGGGGCACCCTAAACACCTTCAAAAACGATAATGGGCAGTCTACCACCAGCTGGAAGGATACTACAGAGTAACTCTTAGCAAAATTGTTCCCCGATGATTTAGAAAATGA
>JAGDQP010029660.1:11651-23204 GCA_022664845.1 Lepisma saccharinum | reverse complement strand
TGAACGATTTTTCGATGTTTTCGAATTTGATTTCGACCGATTTTCGATTTACTAGCAATATCGATGATGGTATCGAAATTCGCAAATTTCACTGGTAAGTTGCCAGATCTGTTTCGGTGTATATGACCACACCAATTGATAGAGTTTATCGAGCTGCATATGCCACCAAAAGTTTAACCCCAATCAATATCGCGCATAGTTTTTTTTACCAGCGTAGAAAAAACTAAAAATTCAAAAGAAAAAATAACCATAAAATCGAAACGGAGCATTTTCCCACAAATATAAACACTGCAGAGTAATCTACAAGTGTAGACGAATATACAACGAGCGTTTGGTTGGAATTCAACAACGCTTTCTTATCGAATTACGGCTATAATATAATTATGATTCAAGATTACCAAAAACGAGTTTATTGTAGTAACGGAAGCAATAACATTTGTAAAATAAGCACAGAAACAAGTGCAAATGACAATTGTTAGAAAGAACCAAAGAGGAATTTCTAAATTAATTATAATTAATTAACACAATTGTCACATAAGTGTTTTCCAAACCACTTTCTTGGATGATGTACTTTAAGCATACTTTTAACGTTCGAGCGTATGTGACTAGAAGTAGCTTGTTTCATACATTGTGTCAAGAAGTATGGAGTGGCTTGTACCAAAACGCTAGGAAATATATGAACATATCATATAGAAATTGTTCTATGTGTGCAGAAAAATGATTGTGTTGGACTTGGTAGTTTGTTTCAACGTAGTTTGTGTAGGTAAAATTCTAAAATGTCTAGGTTTCTCTTCGATAAAGATGGTGTTGCTCATATCTAGGTTGGAAATCCATATATCAGTACGGTTTGGAGAAAAGCTTTATAGATGTTAAGCACTGTAGACGGATGAAGATCCCATATGGTACTGAAGAATTGTTGACTTAATTCAAATGGCTGTATTTTCCCTGTGTACCTGCTTTATGTTTAGTTTCCTTGTAGGAAGGTTGTTAATATGTGACGTCACCTACCTCGTCGTAGGTCATTAAATTGTATTCGCATTACGCCACTTATGTTTTCTCTTCTCTTGTTTTATATTATATAAAGTTCTTATTATTATTTATATTTTATGTGCTTTCTTAACTTTGATTCTATGTTCTATTTTTTTATACTGAATGTCTTGCTATAACTAAATGTCTAGTCAGTCGATTTTATTCACAACTCTGGGTCAGTGTATTATGAGCAGGCATTATGATTTCAGGATTGTATCTGTGTATCCTAGAAACGACTCAAGGGCGTATAGATACAATTTGTCAATTGTAATTAAAGGACTGTTTACAAACAAGCGTCTTATATTAAATGAATATTAATTAACGACACGTTACGAGAATTCTAAAGAATATTTCTGATTCAAATGATATGTGTTTTTAATGTCTTAATATTGTATTTCTGAAAATTGTAACCACCTCTTCTTTATTGTGAAATGATATTTTAACGCCTTTCCGAGGTTATAAATAAAGCTTTATTCGACTGTAAGTTCATTTTTACTTTAGAACCGAAGGTATTCGGAGGTCAAATAAAAGAGTTCATTGTGTCCAATTGTTTTACTTCGACTTGTTCTTTTTGGTAGCTATACACTACACATATATCTTTCCGATGCCAGTTTGGCAGCGATATAAACGCGAATAGTACCTCCGATGCCAGTCTGGTACGGATCATTTCACAGTACACTGCTTGGGGAGGGGGCGGTTACAATATTAACATGTGGTATTCTTCAAATCGTTGTTTTTATTAATCATGTTCTTTTTCAGTTTGTTTTTACGCCCACGTTTTTGAGCTAGCCGACTTTGATTTACCTTAGTACTTCCTGGTCGATGTCCGTGTAGTGACGTATCAAATGACTAGCCCTAGATATTTCACTGATGGTGTTTGGGTGAGAGAGTTCGCAGCATGGAGAGCAAGTCTGTTTCGGTTACGATAAGCTTTAGAGCGACATTAGATACTAATGAAAACTATATTGTGGTTTCGATAATAAGATAATTCCAATATAATTTTACGATATTTAAGATTTAAACAAATGTTTATAATATGTACTAAATTTATGTTTTTTTTTTCTAGCACTCCAGCAGCCTGAGCCAAAGTTTCTCAAAGGCATTAAAATAAAATTCAAAATTCAGAGCTAGCACCCCAGAGAGCTCAACCCTCTGCGTGGGATGTGGAGCATGATCATAAAGAATTAACATAATTGTATAAATCCTTTATTGTAACAAATCTCAAAATTTGAGATTTCTTAAGCTTTCCTCATAAACATATTTAAGAAAGCAAATGATCATTATAAAATGTGCAAAGATGGAGGTGAGATACTATTTCACATTTGAACGTCGCAATAACTTTCACAACAATTAGAACGTAGTTTTGGATTCAAGAGTATTTTTGAAATTAAATTTATGATATTAAGAAAATTCTAACATAGTTTTACGTAAAGAAGGATAGATGAAACTTTCCGAGAAAAAAAAACCGAAACACTATTATAGGCTAGAAAAATATAGAGCCAATATTCAGCTTAAACAAACAAAGATTGATTTAAAATTTGAGCTGAAAACATCGGCGTAACAATAACGAAAGTGCATTAAAATTCACAGGGATACAGTAAAGTGAGACAACGCCATCTCCCGAGCAACCCGGTCACTTCACAGATTATGCCATCGTTTCTCAGAGTTTTCCGTCTCCCTTGTTCGACCTCTCCCTTTTCTCGCCCTCTTGCTTGAAATTAAAGAAAAAATTGGAACGCAAATCTGTCCCGCATGGAGTAGAAAACGCTGCCTTCATCGGAGGTTAATCCGCTTAATAGATTCCACCTCGAACCATTCGTGGCGCTAGTGTAGACTTCTGCTGCTACTACTGGATCTGAGCTTCTGCTTGGCGACTTTTCGGAGTGCAGTTGAGGTAGTGGGAAGAGGCAAGAGGGGATGAGGATGGGCAGAATTGTAACCTGACTATCCGCAGTAGTAGGAGGAAGTCTCTATTTGTTTCAAATAATGATAAGAGGAAAACGAACGGCCTTTAAATACGAAATATTTTCATGTAAAAATAAATTTAAAAAAATGTAAATTTTGTAAAGTGTAAACATTCCAACGAAAGAGTATTGAGTATGCATTATTAATACAGATTAAATTAAATTAAATAACTTTCGCATGTATAACAATTTAAGGTGCGAAATATGTGCGTTATTTCGATGTATCCATCAAATATCTAATGTAATTAGGAAAACGTGTTGCTTATTTATTTTCTGATTCACAGATTGTGCTATCTCTTCACATTTTTTTTAGCACACACACCTTAACTTTAACATTTTAACAGTTACAAATCGATAGAAATCCTGATAATCTCCACGTAATTTTGACTTCACACCCCCAGAAACTGAAATTCCTGTCAAAATCTCTGTTTAATTCTACAGAACATCCGAAATTGTGAGATATATTAGAAAGTCGCACATTTAACATTTAGAACCCTTTTGGTGCCCCAGTTTTTGTTGGCTTGCATCTTCTGCCCCTTGCTGCTCTGATTCGTATAAGAAAAACATCGCTGCACGTTAACTTCAACAATACTGCCTTTTAAACGAATGAGGTTGCAGTTGACAGCTGTAAGCCTGAATAACATAACCCTTGTTCGTTTGTTCATGCAATATACCAAAAACACAATAAAACTAAGACTTAAAACAAATAAAGCGTGTTATGTCCCGAAGTAAAACTTTCTTATATATCGTTTACGTTACATAATGAACTTGTGTGTGTGGCATTATAGTACCACGGCTAGAATATATAGAGACGAAAACAGCCGGCTGGAAATTGGAAATTCCGGGTTATAGTCTCTGTCATGACAACGACCAAAGTTTCTGCGAATTTTTAAATCAATTTCGTGCGTACGGTGTATCGCTTATTGTCAAAAGGAGTTCTATAAAGCATTTGGTAGCATTGTATGGCCATTATATATATATTTTTTTGTAATGAGAAAAAATGATTAGAAACAAGTAACGTGGCCGTTGACACTTTTGTGTGCACATAAATGTTTATCAATCAAAACAAACAACAGATTATTTTCAAAGAAAAAGTATTTTTTAAATATTTTATAATACGTATATGTCTATACTGAAATATGTTTGAAGAAGTAAAAATTGTGTTGACAGTAATCAACGTATAATCGCACTTGAGATAATACAAAAAAGTATCAGAAGAGGTCAAGAGTCATGAATTAACGTACATAATTCTTTAATTGAAGCTGATTGAGGTTTCTTTAGGTAAATTGCTGGCCACAATCGCTAAATACTCTGTCTTATAGTTGCTTCCGTCTTCGAAGAAACACTGTAACTTGGATAGAAAGTAAAAAATATACTGTTTTATGTTCTAACTGTCCTTTTGTTCCAAAGATCAGTGCATTTAATGTGCGTTATGCTACGGTAACCTCCGTGGTGAAGTTGGTGATGAAATAAACTTTCTTCTATGAGAAAGAAAACGAAAATGTAACTTTAGTCTATGATAATATTAATATTAATGAAAGTATGTAAGCTGAAATTCATGAAGGTATAAGAAATATTATTTAAAAAGAGTATTTTGTATTTAAGACATTTGATATTTTGAAATGTTATATTACTAAAACTATAATTTAGAACAACCACCTTTAGAATACTTAACATTTAAAGACATGGGTTTTCGACACAAGAACTTACTATTGTTTTCGCCTTCTCGAACATATATTTATCACAGACACTTAAGCATACCCTATAGCCTGATTATACTGGCATCTAAAGCAATTATAACTTTATTTCATAGGCTTCCAAAATATATAATTCAAGTTATGAAAGCCCTTTTAACTTTCTTCACTTCTTCTACCATAAAAGCCTATACTTTATTTTGTACTTTCCGAAATGCCACCAGTCACATAGCAATTGAATTTAGTGCCCAACTCTAATAGGAAAGATCAATTGGAACTATTCGTAGGGTGAGAGCCTTACTTGGGTTCACAATGGGTTTCCTCAATTTAATAAGATGAAAGCCTGTATAGTACCTGAATAAATGGTCCGATTAGTTTCGTACCCAGCACTTTATCCGAAATAATTAGTTGCTGAGGTGTATTTTTCCCTTAGGCTTGTGACAAGGCATGAAGTTCATGAATAAAAATTACATTAAAAAAATAAAATTCGTTAACAAATTATTTGTCATGGTCTCTTTTGAAAATTATCCAAATATATTAAATTGATCAGTACATCATTGCCGTATAAGAAACAAAAATTTCTTTAAAAATCTAGTATGAACTCAATTCTGTCGACAGATGGGACAATCAACACTATACGTTTTTCCTTTACAGAAGGGACAACAACCAAACTACCATTCACAAGAAAACAAACAAAATATCCACTCTCTATTTAGTTTCCGGTAAAGATACAGATTTTGGGGAGAAATTATTTCTTTTTTGCTCTTATTTTCGTTAACATATTTGGACAACTAAGTAAATTGTAGCACCCGTATTTACTCAGTTCAGCGAATAAGAAACCAAAATACGTGCACCACCTTCCTTCCATCTTCTGTAGAAAATATCTAGTCTTGGTATTACATTAATAATCCAATAATCGAGTTATAAATCCAACATTGAAACACTAAAGTTGATTATTCCTTTCGGTAATTATTTAAACGAAGAGGAGAAAAAAAACACTTCTGTAAGGAAGTCGATGATGCCTACGCCCTCCTTTTTCTTCTCCATAATTTCCACTCTGTTACCATTCTCTTAAACGTGCTGCCTTTAACTCACTCTCTATGTCATTTCTTCCTTTATTTCATTCGTTTAGAAGGGAAAAAAAGAACACTTCAGTAATGTACATTTAAAGATTGCAAACGGGTCTTTCTGAATTAAAAGCCCTGTCTTCATTTATTCAAAAAGACAAACAGTTTGCGATCGTCAACTGTTAGTTTAAAAAAGAAAGAGAGAAAGCAGGAGAAAGTAAGAGAAAAGATGAAATTTCAAACAATAGATCTTGAAAACAAAAGAAGGTTGTTGCAGTATTTTTTTTCTTTAAAAAATGAGAATAATCTAATTACAGTTTACTCTGCACATAAAGCTTATTATTTAGACTGTTTGTTGAAATGGTCTCCCCTTCCTCCCATCTCCCCTATACACACACTGAGGTTCATTTATTTAAAGCGCAAAATTACCCAGGACGAGTTAGAAGAAATAATATTTGTGATTAGTGAGAAAATTTCTTTCTTTCTTTCTTTCTCTCTCTCTCTTTCACACACACACACACACACACGCGCTATTATAAAGACTAGAAAAGCAGTGGTGAAAGAGGCATTCAGGAAAAGGAAAATATTATTTGTGGACCGATGAAGAAGAGGTCAAAAATTCATTAAATGTTTTAAATGCAGAATTGTGCTGCATGAAGCAGAACGTGGAAGACATATGAGTTCTCTATAAATGTATCCAGTCACACAGTCTATACATTCCACAATTCCACAAGTATATCCAGTCACACAATGTATACTTTCCGTAATTCCGTTAGATTTCTACGTGCCTAATGTAAATCTCGAACGGGCCTCTTCATAGCTCACGGAAAGCAGAGCGACCACCATTCTTTGGTGCTAAGATCAATCGAATGCTTTTCCAACCGCGATCGTAACACACCGCTGCAATACTCCCAACTTCGTTTTACTACATGAAGTCCATAAATGAATATAGATATTCTTCAAGAAGTGGCACCTAGCGATGAGCTGTCAAAGATGTTTTGTACAAGTACTATAGCTCCAATTTCATGTCATCTGAACACCCTCCACACCAATAAGAAGACACCAGCAGCCAGAATGTGGACATAGGTGCATAGTTTCATTAGGGTTTGCCTTATAACCAAATCTTACGGTCATCCGGAAACAAGTGATAATGGCACTTGTTGCACCATCCCAGTCATTGACGGTGCTCCGAGTTTTGAAGTTCATGAACTCAAAGCAAGCAAACACTTCCCACTGAAGGTGAAGCTTGTACACTAGGTATAAGATGACTGAGGTAAGTTACGATACAGGACACAAGGTGACTGAGAGGATCCAAGGAAAACTCGATAAAATGTGACTGACGGAAGTCAGAATCAACTGGATACAGCATGTCGGAAGGAAATCTGGAGATACTGAATTCGAAAACAAAGGAAAGAGACGATACATTGGATAATGCCAACAATTGCAAGTAATAAACTGAAACATTCCAACAATTGAAAGTAATGAATTGGAACATTCCAACAATTGCAAGTAATAAACTAGTACATTCCAACAATTGTAAGTAATGAAATGGACCATGCCACAAATTGCAAATAATGAATTGGAACATTCCAACAATTGCAAGTAATGAATTGTATCTTGCCAACAATTGCAAGTAATAAAAGTAGAAACATTGTGCTTCTATGTTGTTGACCTCTACGTGCCTCAATTTATCAGGTATTGTTACAAATTCGAAACAAAAACCATTTCAGTGTAGTCCACAAATATTATTTATTATGAAGTTCCAAACACTCGTGAAGGTTATCGTGGTAATTTGGAAACCAAAAGATTATTCATCATCTCAATTTTTTAACATTATCATTTTCATTTAGGCAACAACGGTCTAAGCCCGTCTCGTTTCGGAGCTATGACGTATCTTAGTGAACATCCTTGCAGGAATAGGAATGATGAAGATAGCAGTAAAGGCTTTAGTAAAGGTACTAACCAGGCATTCGCCTAGTGAAACAGAAAATCGAGGAAAAAACCTCAGAGAGGATGATCGGCAACTGGACTCAAACCTAAGTGTTATCCCAGTGCCTGTTCGAATTCATCAACGTTAAAAACTAGACCAAAGGAACTGGATACGTTTTATCGTTTTCTTCTTGTTAAGTAGTAGAATTCAAAGAGGAAATATCTCAATATACTGTTGCATTGATTGGCATGTGCTTGAATAAATGATCATATCTTGGTTTCTTGACACAATTTTCATTATTCTGGTGGAAATTCTACAAATCAAACAGTATTTCTTTGCATATCCTGGCATGCCTGTTAAAGAAAAAACAGTACAACTTCAGAACAGATGCTGTTTGGCACTCATTTAGCTAAAGTTACTTTTGAAACATTTGCAGGTAATTTATATTGGCCTGTTCTTGGTTTTCGTTAGTAGGAATCCTCTTATTTATCATTCATTTTTTAGGTAATTTCAAAAGACTAATTTTGAATTTGTATTGTTCTTCAACTCACCAAATCAGTTTAATTCAATCTGCGCTAAAATGTTACTATCTTTGTTTTTAATTATCTATAGTCGAGCTTTATGGGTATGGGTGTATTAGAGTCCTTCAAACCCAGGCCCACACCAGCCCGGCCCGGTCCGTGCAGACCAATACCACGTTTAGTTCTTTCTTTCCTTTTTGCTCAGTTTCCCGGGCTTTTAGACCAATTAACTAACAGAAATCATCGGGCGGGTATCATCATAGCGAATATTTTCCCTCTAGTTTAATAGCAGCAAGTTTATTTTAATAGTAGTCGTCTGCAAGGGCCTGGGTTTGCAGGACTCTGGAGTGCATCTAGTTATTTCTTGGTGATTCACCCGCTTCGTGCGGAAAAGACAAATAAGTTATATTTTGCTTTTTACTACGTAGTTCTCTAACATCAGAACACGAAGATACGGGAGACAGACAACGTGCGTAGCGTCCGTCTACTTCCACAGCAATCGTAAGCTCTTCTCCTAACGCTGATGGTTCGTATCTAGCAAACATATACATCGACTCGCAACGACACCTACTGCGCATGCGCTATAGGTTCATCAATCGTTTCTCCTTCCCAAAAACTTCATCCCTCGGTCTTTATTTCTTTTTCCCTACTTTTTTTTCCCGCTCTCTCTCTCTCTCCACTGCAACCGGATTCCTTTCCACCCTCTGTCTCTGTGTATTTTTCTCCCCCACTTTTCAATCTTTTGTGCTTTCAACACGTATATGGTTCGTTCATTACGTTAAACACAAACATATATATATATATATATATTTTCACATGGATATGTTACATACAAATGCGAGATCGTTACACATTCCCCCTCCCTCCACACATACTGAGTGCTTGTTAATTTAGGTATTCGCAACGAGCGATCAATTGATTGCTTATTGGACATAGCTTCAAACCAATCTCTGGCTAATAGCTATTTGTAGGTATGTGTATGTTTGTATGTGTTAATTGACCTTCTGTTTTTTGCAACATTTGACTTAATTTAAATTACTTTTCCCAAAAAGTTTTCTCACTTTAGTGCACACGTTAACTATATAACTTTTGTGGTGTACTTGTTTACTTTTAATACAAAGGAAAATAACTTATTTAAATACACTCTAATAAAACCAAGTGCATTTAAAAAAATGAAATCGTAACTTTCCTTTTTTTTTTAACACTTGAAATGAATAATCTTTTGACCACTTTTTGTGTGTTTTTTTCATCTCATATCCCTACTTCAACACTGTCTGTACAATTTATGTGCGTTTTTCACCCAAGTTAGAGTATATCAATAACTGGTTTAAGTAGCTTCGAAATGAGGTTAAATAACTGGCGAGAGCATTGGATAAAGAAGTAAGTTAGTTGGGGGTAAAAGTGAAGGAAGAAGTAAAGTGAGTCGGTGGTAACAGTGGGGAAATAAGTAAATTAGATGATGAGATCAATGGAGACAAAAGTAAAATATTTGGTGGGAGCAGAGGGAAAAAAGTTAAATGGTTGGTGAGAGCTGTGTAGAAAGGAGTAAAATAGTGAGAGCAGTGAGGAAAGGACTAAAATGGTTAGTGAAACCAGGGGAGAAAGAAGAAAATAGCTGCAAGTGCAGTGGAGAAAGAAGTAAGATAGTTTGAAACAGCAGCAAAGAAAGAAGTGTAGTGTTTGGGCAGGAACAGTAGGTAAATAAGCAAAATAGATAGTGAAATAATTGGAGGAAAAGGTAAAATAATTAGTGAGCGCAAAGGGGAAAGAAGAAAAGTAAAATAGTTAGTCAGAGTAGTAAAGAGTGAAGTAAAATAGTTGGTGACAGTAATATGGAAAGCAGTAAAATAGTTGGTCAGGGGAGAAGAAGTAAGATAGTAAGTGAGAGCAGTAAGGAAAGAAGTAAGATAGTTGTCAAAAACGGTGGAGAAAGGAGTAAATAGCGGGAGAACTAGAGAAAGGAGTAAAATAGATGTTGGAAATAGGAGGGGAAAACTATTAATTGGCGTGAACAGCGAGGAAACAAGATAGTTAATGGAAGCAGCGAGTAAAATACTTGGCGATAGCAGTGGAAGAAAGGAGTAATATAGTTGGGGAACCAGCGGAAGAAGAAGTAAAATAGCGGGAACGGTGGGGAGAAAAGTAAAATAATTGACGGGACTAGTGATAGAACCTAGTTTGCAGAACCCTTAGCACGGGTGCATTGCTTTACCCCATTTTCTTTTTTATAAAAATAACTTTCATCAAATAACTTCCGGACACAATTGAAACCGCCACTTTGTTCGCTACAGCGAGAGATGAGAGTCATAATATGTAAGTTACTCGTCATGAGTATAGCTATAAGCAATTTTAAATTACCACAACTTCTAATAAAAAATTCATTTTTGAACCAAAATGGCGTACACAGTACGTTTACTTCTAACTTTATAGAATTCTAAAGGAACATATCGAGCGATGTGTTCTTAATCACAAAATATTTAATATTTTCTTCGTTTACTCCCATTTCCAGGCAGCGTAGATGTGGAGAAATATCCCCTTAGCCATGATTGATTCTTCTTGGCGTGATCATAGAAACATGATCTGGACAGACTTTTATCAGTTTATTTTAGAATATATTACTTAGATTTGGAAATATGGGACATGTGTCCAATATCATTTAAATTCTCTTTTGAAATTTTCGTAAGAAAGTATGTGGATATGTATGCACTCATTAACGTGCTGTTGTGTGGGTTATCTAATTTCAGACAATATTTTCTTTCTTTATTTATTTGTAATTTTCCCGGGAATGGTGTGAATGCGGCGGTTATTAGCTAAACTTTTAAGTAATTAAATTGAATTGGTATTATTTTTAACCTTTAGGCATCTATGGCTCAGGCTTATAATAGGGTATGAAAACGGGCATGAGAAAGAGTCGGTTCTCTGGTATAACTAAGAAACGACCCTGGAGAAACCTCAGTCAGGATGGTCGACAGGGCAATAGTTTATTTAATTATTCACAATGTAAAACTACATATAAAACCCCAAAAGTAGTTACTTCTAGATTTGCTTTGAAAAATTAATCAATGTTTTAGATTTTACTAATAATTTAGAACACGTTATATGTATCACGTTATGCATTTTTAATTAATATATTAGATGAAATAAAGTGCATCAATAATGTCGAACGTAACTTCCCAAATAACGTCAGACAAAAATAAAGATGACATATTTTAGGAAATCAAACGATCTAAATATGCATAATTGATTTCTCAGTGACATCTGTCATGCGTTTCTTGAAGCCAAGTCAAAAAGGTTTGGGACAACCATACTCGACATAATAGAAAAATCACGTTTTAATAGTAATAATAA
>JAGDQP010029660.1:0-11551 GCA_022664845.1 Lepisma saccharinum | reverse complement strand
GTAGTAGTAGTAGTAGTAGTAGTAGTAGTAGTAGTAGTAGTAGTAGTAGTAGTAACAGCCGAATAAGTGCTTAACTAGAGCCAAAGACAAAGAAAAAATAGCATCGGAACAGTATACAACGATTGGAAACGCAATTAAAATAATATTGCATACATTATGACTTATGCAAATATACAAAGCAATAGCTAGTCCAACATGATTTATGAAGCTTTATAGAGGATATTGTTAGTCAGATTCTCAAGAATGAACCTGAGCAGGAAGAAAGTTTATCAATTTTCTTTTACAAGCTAGCGGTAAAGTTGGTTTCATATCATTCACATACAAGAAGTGATATTCGAGAAAAGAGAATTCTGTAATTAATACAACAACCAGCAAATTATTCTAGTGAAAATTATGTTCAGCTGAATCTGCATACACGTATTCAGAGACGTAGAATTACGTAGTAGAGCAGAGTGGATACAATTTTGTAGATGGATGTGCCTCCATCTATCTACCCTTTTTAGAACTTGTGTGATAGATGTGCTGCAAATTTTAAATTAAAGATTGTGCGACTTTCATAGATTTTGTGGTATGATATACACTCTGCATACAGTTGGCTACATTCCCTGTAGTATGACTGTATTAGTTTTTGAATTTCTAATGCATGTTATAAAATACTAAGAGTATTCATTCATAATTACGGAAATATATATCGCTTTGCTAATTCAGTTTTGTATTAAATATTTCACTTTGCTGATCCAGCTTTATATTAAATATTTCACTTTACCGATAAATTTTGCATTATTTTTTGCACTGGTGATTCAGATTTGTAATATTACCAATATCACTTTAACCGTTGCAGAAGAAAAATGTTTATATATATAATTTCTTAAAAATAGTGTAATAATTAATATTACTATTTTAAAATTGTTTTATTGAAACCTTTATCAGGGTATTACCAAAGGTCACTATAGATAGATAGGTAGATAGATAGATAGATATACATCACCCATCGACATAGAAACTTCTATACACACATAACCATGTACGATGTCTCTTTTTAGCATTTGACCGCCGGCTGAGTAATTTTTTTCCACAGATGAAACTTAAGGGGACTGTCTTCGTCTTTGTAGACCCGCTTGTGTTCACTGAAAAGTGCCGGCGGTCTCTCTTTCTCTGTCTCTCTACGCTTCTCATGTCTCTCCCCGCTTTCTTTAAAAAAGAGACTGAAAAGACGGTGAACCAAGTCTCTTCGAAAGCGAAAAGTACACCCAAAAACGACACATGATGAAAGACGAAAAGCAGACCAAAGAGACAGACTGAGAAACGGTAGAGAAGAAAAAGGGATCAGAAAAGGATAGAAAATGTTTTACTGAGTAGCAGAAAACCTGCTAGCTATTTAGATTACTGCAGGGTTGCCAACCTTATCTCCCTCTCTTGTTTCTTTTTTCCTTCGTTGTGTCTTGCTCTTCTCCCCTTTCTTTTGGTTTAAACTGCAGACCACAGATTCTTTTACTAAGAGATGACTAGTCTGCGACCTTCTCCTTCAAAGGCTACAAGAATGGGGAAGAAACACGCAGAACAAGCAGAGAGATGAGAGGAATGGAATACAAAGATACAAACGTGCGTACAAGAAAGTATCTCAAAGAAGAAGAAATGAAGGAAGCATTGAGTAAAGAGACAGGGACGGGACACACGGAGAAAAGATTATGATCCGAAAGGAAAAACTAACATTTGACTTTAGCAGACCATTTCTTGTTTCTTTAAGAAGAAATTCAAACAAAGAACTTTATAGGTTTAAAGTTATTTTTGGCTTTACTGTGCCACAAAGCAGGTATATACAAAACAAATGGTTTTAGTGACATATATCAACTGATGGAATTAACAAATTATTGCTAATCTTTAGAGGTTTAAAAATATTGGTAAATTACTACACTTAAGGACGTTCAAGCTGCCCTACCCAGAAGGACGTATCCGTTTGTGTTTACACTTTGTAAAAAATATACAACAGTATTTTGGTGATAAAGCAAACAAAAGTGTCCCGAAAGCAGTAGCGTTCGCGTTGCCGGTTGCCCAGTTATCTAGGGGGGAGGGGCTATCTAATGGGCCCCTACATACAAATAGATTAAAATGAGTTAATGAGAAACCCGACAAACATGTCAAGAAAAGTCGCCTCAAAGGTCTATTTTAAAACTTTCAAAGCGTTTGTATAATGGAGGGAATTTCTTAGCTTGCATGAGAATTTTCAAGCAGTTCGGAGAGAATTCTGTTTTAGAAATTTGGCAACACCGCTCTGCACATTTGGTGTGCAGAAACAGAAATTTCTAGCTAGGCTCGAAATAGGCCCGAAAGTGTATGTTTAAAAAATCTTAACACAAACTGATACCTCCTTCTGGGTGGGTCATTTTCAGTGCCTCTTAATGTAGAAATGATTTATTTTCTTAAAATCCCATGATAATCTTCCCAAAAGTAAGGCTTCTCTTCTTCTGATAGCACTGCCGTTTCTATTGGCAAAACAAGAGAGTGCCAATTTTGGAATTTATGACAGAGAGGAATTTTGGAATTTATAACGTGAAATTCCCAAATACAGTACCTATTACTACTTCCCCGAAACCTTATTTTCCCCTACTTTCTAGTGAAGAACCCACTAATAGTTTGCTGAATTATATAAAATCATTTCAAAAATATAATAAAGTTGAAATATTATCATAATTTTCAAATTAACGAAATGGAATGTGAACTCAAAACACTACAATTTTTTCCAACAGTGATTTATCAGTTAACATCGGATAGTAACATGTCCACCATCTTCGAATAGTAAGGATCATCTATAATGCAGTGTGATCAATGGATATTAGATAATTTGAAGTCACAAAGGCAAAGATGGCATAACATTGTTATATATAGAGAAGTTTCAATAATCCAGGTAAAGTTAAAACAGTAATACTGATTACATCAACGGCTGTGTTAGATGTGAAAGATTATAGAAAGTACATAGTTTAGCAAAGATTAATGTTCAAGATTTCGTGGAGAAGAAGAACCTTATAAGGTAAACTTTCTGTTCTGCTTGCGTTATCAATCATGGCCAGATGATGCTACCAAAAAAATGTTCTACGGTTACCAGCATGTGTTGTATTGGTTGGTTATTTGAAAACTGATTATCAGAATTCATTATCAGATTTACTGAAGAGTAACAATCAAGTTGTTTCTGAGGCGCTGCAGAAGTTTAATCGGTTAGAAGTATTGTGAATTTCCACAGCATAAAACGAATGAAGATTTGCTCCTGTTTATTGCATATTTTATGAAAGACATTGGTCTACCGTTAGATAATTTAAACTAGAAAGACTCGCTATTTCCTGACCTTCGTTTAACTACTGGTGATGCAACACCAAAAACTGAATAGCCAAGACGAAAAGAAGCAGCTTCAGATCCGTTTTAGGCCACAGTAGCTCAGTGGTAGAGAGCTCACCTCTGGTGTGTGGGGTTCCTGGCTCGTGTCAGATGGTTTTGTGGTGAAAAAATACAGTGTGCGTGTGTATTCTTTGAGTCTTCCCGTTTCCTTCTCCTTTCTTCATTCCAAAAATTATCCATTCGTCTTGTGTCCTAAAGGCCGGTAAAAATTCTAATTCACATTAGTTTTTAGAGGCCTTGGTAATCAGGCCTCTAAACGTTTAATATTTTTTGAAAAAAATAATGGACAAATGACAATAAAGATTGTGTTTTAGAAATTGAGGGTTTATAATATTTACCAAATAAACTAATCCATAATTTGAAAATACTTGTTATTGATGGGAAATTTGAAAACTTCATCAAAAAAGGGTATGTTCAAAGAAATAAACTTTACATGATGGTACAGTAATTCAATCAGATGATTTATGATTTAAATTTAGATGTTTTTACAAAGTTTGTTTACTCGACATAAATTAAAGTGAATATGACAATCAATCAAGGAAATTTAACGACAGTATCCCAAAGTACCCCTTAAGAAATGCATGAAATGAAAAGTCACCTATAAATATACACTAAATACTGTATATGCCCCCATTGCCTTCCCTTGCCGACGCCCTTGTTCACAGGTATCAAACTCTAACCAAGGGCTTTCGTTTGATATATAACACCCGTTTAGTTCATGCCAAAAAATACCATTTATGTTCATACCACTTATAGTTTGTAAATAGAGAAGTAGAAACACTGTTCCTACCCATGCCCCGCCACCTTTCATCGGAGGAAAATAACATCCTAAAGACGTGTCCTACCGTCTAAATTGAGCTCCGAACCACTGTGTCCCCACAGGGTTTCAGAACAGGGATCTATTGATTACAAATCAGCGAACGTTACCACTCTCGTATGGGGAACACCAGGTAAGAATAATTTGGATAATTGGTACGTTTACAGAAAATACATTTAAACAGTAATATTTTAATAACTATTTCTTAAACTGGTTGAACCCAAGTAGTATTAAAAGGGTTTTCTTGGTATTGGTACTTATCGAGTAACGAGAAATAAATAGATCTTTTTCCTGTATCAATGCCAGTAATAACTGCTCGTATCTAATAAGTAATACATAACAATTTCAATAAATATTGTATACAACAAACACATGATTTTCTTTCATGCATGGCAGGACCAATGCATTACAAGCACTCACTCACACCTGACCGTTTGTTCATTAACAGATGTAGACTGTTTATGTGGGTACCGAATCGACAATAAATGAAGATTAAAGTGCTTTTCAGCAAGCGTTTTCAGCGTACTTATATTGAACACTGCTGCAGTCCCACCACCTATCACGGTAGCTAATTGTATGCTAACATCACCAAGTTCATCTGTAAACGCCTTGCGTACGTGTGTTATTGTTATATTGACTATAGTGGTTGAATCTGACGGGAAAAGAAGCACGCATGTAAAGTGACCTATGATTAGCTCAGCGAAGAGAAATTCCACCAATAGCAGCGACGCTTACTTGTAACTAAGCGCATACACTATGAAGTTGTTTGAAAAAAAATATAATAAGACCGGACTGAGGTAATAGAAAATCGGATGCTTTACTCTCATAGATATAACTATATTGAACTTTCACATTTTTATTTTAAATTAATTTTAATTTTGAGGAAATAGATTTGGCCTCAGCTGGTTTCATGTCTGAGGGATGATATCTCTCGGCAATCACATGCCGGAAAGCGATGAGGAATTTAGAAGACAATGCTTTATTTTATGTACCCCCCCGGAATTTACCTGATTAAACTGAAGGAAAACTTTGGAAATTCTCAGTCAGAATTTGCCAGTAGTGCGGTTTAACCACGTGTATCCCTATTACAGATCTGATTTGAGCGACGTAACCAACTAGACCACGGGCTGGGTCAGTCCACTTTTGATTTTTGTTCTAGTCCTCGTTATTCCGATCACCACTGCCAACCTCGATTGTGGTAGTGCGCTGGGCTGTTAACCACAAGGCTTTGGGTTCGAATCCATTCACGGGCACTTAAGTTTAGGGGCCTTAAAAGCATTGCCGTGAAACCAGGACTCATTGCTTAATATAACTGAAACAAAAAGTGTGACGAAGATTACTATCTGGGGTTAACATCTCTGGTTCCGGTCACTCATGAAAGAAACACAAATCAAACGGAAGGAAATAATGTTAAAATCTGGTTTGCTCTCAGGGACACCGGGCCGAGATCGAGTTATCGGGTCAGGAGGGATCCCAAGTATAGAAGCGGTGATCCACTTCAGATCTGCTTGAAATAGACCAAGGGATCTTTAATTTACTGTCACAGAGCCAAACAATGACGCTAATATCCCAACAGAGGGACAAAGATGAATTTAGAAACCACTAGTGCTTGGTAGAACTGGACTCATTTTATTTTGTACATCACCATTTCTGAGAAAGTGTACTTTATCGAAGCAAAGAATTTGTGTGGGTAACATAAATATTCTTAAGCCTAATTCTTACATGAAGTTTTTATTAATTAATTAACGGTTTCTTACCTTTAACTCCAAGAGGAAATTAACTGCGTTTTCAAATACTTAAAGAAGACATCTTACCTGTAAGAAAAAAGAAATACGAAAGTTAAATACCGTTTATCGTTAAGGAAGGTAACTGCTAATAATGTCGTTGATATAGTTTTTAAAAATATGTTTTCTGTACAGTCAACTAATCACAATTGTAAACAATAACAAAATAGGTCAGTTTGTAAAACAATAAATGCATTCTTTTATGATTAATGAAAGCTTTACTGGAATTTTAAATTTTACTTTATGTATGGCTTTTTGGCATCTTTGGCTCAGGCCGGGATCGAGTTGGGTAGACAATATGAAAAGTATCGCCCAGAACCTTATTTAAGGTACCATCGTGCTATTTGCATAGTACTGTAAAGCTGAGGGAGAGCTTGAAAACCTCAGTCAGGATGATCGGTGGCGGGGGTTCGAAATCACGTACCTAACCATTTCCGGTCCGAAGTCCACGAAGTTACCACCTGAACTGGGTGGCTGGGTTGCAATGATTATAATATCACTTCGTAACACAATTAGAAAAATATCCAAATTACTTCAAGAATTTAAATGATCCGTTTTGGCTTGGGAATCTTTACACAATTCATATATAGGCCTATATGTATATATATATATGTGTGTGTGTGTTTATTTTATTTGGCAAGCGGACTACTTTCCATTGGAGACTCTTCTCGCTTTTTGTTTATAAAGTTATAAAGATATGAAAGAGGCGAAGAGAAAAGCAAAGAAGCGATCAAGTGTGCGCGGGCAAGTGATGACGCGAAATGGAGAGGAAAACACAAAAGTGAAGAATCGAAGGGTGAAGAAGGGGTCACGCAGCGGGTTATACTCGCCCCATCTAGCGCCGGAAGGAGACATCAAGCAACAAGAAAACCCTGTTATCCAATACAATCGGATCTACCAAAGAGACCGTTCTCACTACTCAACAGATAAAATAAAAAGTGAATTATATCTATCTTTTGAATGGAAGCTTTAGATGTGTCTCAAGGAATAATATAGTCTTCTAAATGACAGACAGTATCTCAAAATCTTGTTAGTAAGAACGGGTATTAAGTTCAGCCAGTATGTTTATTAATAATATATTTTTTATTATTACAGAACGTCCCATGCCAAAAACTCTTTCAAAGAAATTGACGTAGAAGTCAACGGCCAAGGTCTTAGTCTAGGCACCGTCCCGCCATTCGAGTGGTGAAATACAAAAACGCCGGAAAACCTGTCAAGATAGCCTTAAAGAGGATTCGAACTTGGGTGTCAAGCAAAAACCAATCCGAAGCTAGCGATTGTAACCACCACACTTCTGTGGCTAAATATTTACTATCTATTTTGTAATACTTTAAGAATAGTTAATGTAAATGTCTTGGGCTTGATCCCAGCGATCAACCATCCTGACTTAAGTTTCCTCAGAGTTTTTCTCAGTCACGCTAGGCTGATGTCGCGAAGGTGTCTTCCAATTAGATTCTGGTCAATTTTCTTAATACATTTACAAAACTTCTATGTTCTCATTTTCCATTACATGAGAATGCTGATATCTCATTTCTAAGAAAATTGTTTCTCAGTGCACAGATAAGAACTTTTTTTCCTCAATTTTAAGAAACCGTTTATTACCATGTATGATTTTACTCTTTGGTGTATTATTTTAAATGGATAGACATTTTTCAAAAATAGTATGCATGATTCATCTCCAGCTTTATCTAATTATTTTACTCTTTATATGAAATCTAGACAACAAACATGTAGTGTGCGTTCATGAGAATGGTTAAGAAAGAGCGATTGGTTTTTCATCTTTCTCTATATACCACAACGGAAAGGTCCACTCCAAGCACGTTGTGTCAAAATCTTATCCCCTGTTCAAAAATTGTACAGAGATTTCTGTTCATCTAAGACACACCAGATCATCAGAATCCATTTTTTTCGTGGATAGACGGAATATTTAGATAAACAAATTTCCAGAAAGCTAACACAAATACACTGATTTGAATCTTAACACAATGTCTGTACGTCACCTTTATCAAACGTTTGGATTTCCCGAGACAGTTATACAGAAAACGAGGAGAGTAGATATCTAAGAGCCCATAGGTTGAGAGATAAGTTACGTGTGTCAAACTAATACGGAGTACGCCCAAAGAAGTATATACACACACTTTTGCAAAAGGGAAACATGCACAAAGATTGTAATACTAATTTATGTTTGTAACAGCTAGAATCACGTATGTCAAATTTTGGCCAAACGAAACAAATGCAGTTCTGTACAGTAGAGTGGAGCGAAAAGAGTAAAAAGTTTCAAAAGTTGTCCAATGAAATCGCACTAGGTGTCAAAAGTTGCATACTGACTAGTACAACACTGCTGAATTTTTTTTTCACAATTTTCGTACTCTATCTTCCTTGCTCGCAAGAGCTTTGAAAATTGTATGAATTTTGGAAAAAAACTCGAAAATTGCGTTAAGTGACAGAGAGTTGCGTACACATTCTTAAAATTGCCCAACGCAATTGAATTATGGGTCAAAAGTTGCATAATGAGTAATTAAAATAATCATCATACTTCAGCTTCATTCCCAGCAAGAGCTTTCAAAATTGTATCCTTTTTGGTAAAACTAAAAAAAAATTGGTAAAGCGACACTGAGTATTTTTAACATGTTTTCCAGTGAAATTGCGCTAGGTGTCAAAAGTTTTGCGTTGGCTAGTAGAACACCGGTGTTTTCAAAATCGCACGTCATCATAATTCTCCGAAAGAACTTTCAAAATTGAATAGTATAATCTTCGAGAAAACAAAATAGAAAATCGCATTAAGCAATATTTGGAAACTTATTTTTCTAAAGTAATAATTCTTGTAATTCACGAAGTAAAATAAAAAGTACAGTTCTTCGCTGGTTTCGAGAACCATCCAGAAATCAGCACGATAACATTGCTACATATCGAGTTTAAATCGTTAACTTTCCAAAGTGGGTATAATTGGTCTATCCAGTATTCTTGCTCCGATGAATCCTTCTCGAGCTGAATGGCCACACTTCCGAAGAAGTCTCAGTAACGGTTTCAACATACCTGCACTAGCTGGAAATATCTTTGGTTACATTCCACAGGCACTTTGAATTTGTTCTAAGATTTTCGACGTCATTTTTATAGATGGTAGGTAAATTTCCTCCAATTCATCGACAATCAACGACTGGTAAATTCTCGCAGTTTGTCAGACTTTTCCATATAGGTCAAAAGAATCCCTTAGCTCCCATCGTTGCTCCATCCAGATACTGTAGCAGATATCTTAGTGACAGTTCGATAAATTGAACTTAACATATCGACCATTTCAGATATCTTGCAAACTCTTTCTCTAGTAGGAGGTACACATTACTGGGTTCAACCAGCGATATGTGTTCTTCTACCATACACCGGTGATGAAAGCAGCTATCTTCCGCTGTTTCCATGACCAAAATTCTTAATCAATCAAAGTATAGTCCTTGAAGTGTATTTTTTGTTTTGTCTTTTGAAGATTTTGTTGTGGTTTATTTCGCTCATTCTTCTTTTACAGGAACGTTCCGTTATTTCTACATACAACAAAATTCAATGTCCTTGGATTTACACGCTGCAATGTCAAAGAGCGTCTTCTTCTTTGAAGTTTTTAATTTTCTTTTTAAAGCTGAAGTTATTCTTGCATGCTTTGTAAGACTTCAACAGATTGAGGAATATCTTGTTTCGAGAAGTCGTTCCAAATTCCTTCGAGCTTGACAGCAATCTCTACAAATTTTTCTCACTTTAGGCTTATATTATTCTTCATTCTCTTTCTGTAGCCTAATCTAAATGTAATATTGTAATACGTCTTCTCGACTGCTCATAACGAAGCTGATAAGCTCCTTGAGTCTACCAACAACAGGACAAGTAACTTAAATTATCGTTAGAGTGATTCTATTGACCCACAATAACAATACACTGGTACGCAGTACACAACGCATAGGAAATAAGACGAACAACTGAAGGGCTGTTTGGAGGCGTTAATTCATTGCTCAAAAGAGGATGTGTTTCGACTTGCCCACAGGTGCTGGAACATTATTCTTGATTTAGATGGTATTTCATGGTGCTGCCACCTTTCGACATTTCATACAAATGAAAATTACGTTGGAGCAAAAAATTAATGTCGTTAACTATTAACAAATAAAATGTGATTATAGGGTAATATAATTTTCCAACAGAAAATTATAAGTAAGTATAGTTTTCAGAATTGTGCTGTTTTTTTTAAACAAAAAAATAGTTGGAGCCATCAAATTGGGGTTGAGTTACAATTCCATTGGAGGGGGCTGTTGTAATTTATTTTATTACGCTATATATCTTCCATCCTAGAAGGAATAGATAAAAGTAATGACTGAATTGGTGTCAATCTTCCATGATGATTGCCTGGGTGACACGTGGGGAAAAACATGATCGCTTTTGAAATCTGTGTATCCTGTGAATTATGAAGCGAGCACATTTCTGCTGAATCATTAGACTTGGTTCGTATGCTTCGGGTCTATATTTACTTTCTATTACTACTGGATATGTCTTTCTTTGTATACTGGATGGTTCCAGGCACGTATCTGGAAGTTGTTTTCGGGGAATCCATCGCCTGTTCAAGGTCTATCTGGGTGTGAAATTTACATAAAATGCATATAACTTTACCTAAAATGATTATAAATTTGTAAAAATATATGAATTAAAACTTCATGTGCAACAACCCCACTTTACACTTTGGCGAAAGTTACCCAAGCAGTAGTTTACCGTAATAAGAATCTTGATGATAACGACAACCACTTTGAATATCTCGTATAAATGTAAAAGTCAAAAGTAACTTGTATTCATGCCTGAGAGCTAAAAGCGCGTAAGTCACAAATCCTTGTTTTTCAGAACACACATAATCCACAGACTTAGTTATTTACACTATTAACACGTGTACAACAAGAATCGAACAATATTACTGAGGTCTTCCGAATCCTGTACACACACGCCCCAAACTGGAAATTAATGCACATTTTATATGAACTTATTATGTTTAAAACATCCGCTAGATGACTGTGCCATCTATCGTAGTAGGTTAATTGAGTTTTTCACATTTAGATTGTAGTAATTATTGTAGTAGTTTAATATTGTTGTTATTTTATTAACAGTGAATGCAGAAAAATATTCTGAACTGTTACTGAGTTGAAAGATTTACAAGACGCTTACAATATAGTATTTACATTAACGTTGTAATTTCATTGAATAAGCTCTGTCGCCCTTGAATCAAAATTAAATCAACTAAATATTCCTCAAGTGCTCTTTTTACATCATCTTTTCCTATTTATAATGCGTAGCGAAAATAATAATAAAAAAATAATTATACGCAATGAGTTTAAATAAGTTGGCTTAAATTTAAAGCATACTTTGGCGTATAAATGGAATATATCAATGCCCGACTTGGGAAAGATTTCAGGACTGTTCTGATTTTCACAATTATAGTATAACTTTCAATAATTTTTGCACGGTTTCCGCCAGGATTTTCAGTTTGGGCTGTGCATTCTATTAAGCAAGTGATTAAAGTAAGAGCTTTCGGTTTTAGATTCCT
>JAGDQP010029659.1:0-15400 GCA_022664845.1 Lepisma saccharinum | reverse complement strand
GACAAACAAAGAGCTGAGGAAGAGAAACTGAACACTACGAAAGAATGAACAAAGAAAAATGGAAGCCTTTCAAATGTGGACATATAGAAGAATAAAAAGTCAATTAGACAGAGAACATGCCTAATGAGGTAAGACTGAAAGGAGTGGGATAGAGGTGGCCAACACAGGAAACAATAAAGAAGAAAAAAGTAAATTGGTTAAGACATTTGCTCTAGAGAGATTTTATCTGAATGAAGCAATTGAAGGCTTGGCTGAGAAAAAATACAAAGCGAAAAGGGAAAATCCAACTATTTAAAAGAACTAAGAAAGATAAATCTGATCTCAGACAAAGGGAAGACCCAAGATCGGGATCAATAGAGAAGGCTTAACGTCCCCTTAAAGACCTACCCATTTCGACAGAACACCAATGGTTATAACAGGTCAAACAAATCTTCACTAACAATAAGTCAACAACGACAAGACTTAAGACGGATAACTTCCGCTGTTTCGGAAAACCTAAGAATACGTACTTTGAACGCAAAGATATACACAAATATACATGGATGTATTCGGATGGTAAAACACACAATCAGATCGATCACGTATAGATAGATAGACAAGCGCAGCAAAATAACATGTAGGTTTAAAGAAACAACAGAAAAACAAACATGGGTTTGATGAATAATAGAACATGACAGGGTTTCTCAACCTGGGGGTCGCGGGATGTGTACAAGGGGTTCGCGAGGGAAGGTGAAAAAATAAATTTAACTAGGATTTCGACAGGTTAAAACTAATAAATTTCAAAGAAAGTATTTTATTTTGCTTGCTGTTTTTAATGATTACTAAAGATAATGTACTTTGCCTAATAGTTTTCGATAATATAATTAGGATATTTATGACAAATATAGGAAATAAACTGTTATATTTTGAAATGAAAAGCAAATATTACACAAAATAAATTAATTGTGGGTCGCCGACTAGAAAGCATAGTGAAAAGGGGTAGCGGGATTTAAAAGGTTGAGAAACGCTGCCGTATGGGAAACGAAAACAAACAACGAAACAATATAAAGCAACAAAACCTGCAACAACTACAATAATTCAAGATGTAACGCCACTCGAGTATTAAGAGACAATATGCGAGGATGTCTGACGCAAAAAATTTTGGAGACAAGAGAAATGACTTGATTAATTTTGAGTGAACATTTAAAAAGTATTAGAGGAATAATGCCTTCAATCAAAATTAAGTATCCACTTGAATGTGACACTTTTTTTTTAAATTTTAACGGCAGGAACAAATGAAACAAGGCTCGTGTGAAAGAGACAGTTGTAAATTGTAGTAAAGAGCCATTTCCTGTGTGACATATCTCTACGATTTGACACCTCACAAGTTGGAGTATCTTACTCATTCTGACAATTGCGTACTGTAGCGAGATATTTTGTTGGTGTTGCTGTTGTTGCTACAAACTTGCGTTGGATATTTCATTCGTGCATCAGCCTTAATCCAAGTGAAGATCATTTCGCTGGAATGTTAATTTCGCGCTTCTAAATATGCAACTGCTTGTAAACCTTTCTTTGTGCCTATATATTCTTTTTCTAAGGGGAAAAATATGAGAGCAACAGTGTCTGTAAGAGTATTTTGTGGAGAGCAATTTGTCACAGAGTAGCAGCAACAGCAGCAGAAACTTCCTGTCTTTTCTCACATGGAATGCAATTGTTGAACGCTTGAAAGTTATGGTTGGAGAATTTACAGTTACAGCCATTTACAACGTCAAAAGGAAACAATATAAAGTGATGCCATCACAAATCTGCTCGCTCGTATTTCTAACATTTTTTGCAACAACAGAGAGGCGTTATTCGCATTAAATATTTACAAGTATTCTATCCTGGCTTCATGTTAAAAGTGTTTTTCACCATGCAGAGCAGGATCAATGATCTTTTCTGACAGTACAGTATGCAGATGTTCTCTGTATGTGAAATCTAGATTAGTGTGCAACACATGTCTTGTGCATGTTAGTATTTGCTACTGTGAATAGTTGGAATGAATTAAACTTTGAATTTTTTATCTTATGTATCCAAGTAAAGTTTATGTTTAACCAAATGCATAAGTATTATCTATTGCAAATTATGAAAGGTAATGTAGCCGAATTATTGAAAAGTACAGAAAAATGTCAAAAAAGGAATTAAGATAGGAAGAAAACTCCTGTAAAGTGACAAATTACTTTAGTACTGGGTGAATATTATATTTTATTCGTAGAATTCACAGGGTGTTATCAGAAGGTCTGACTTATTTTAAGTTTTAATAAACCAAACATAAATAAAGTATTGATGGAAATATGATCTCAAAAGTTTTATATCCTTTGTTAGAACACTTCTATATGTACTTCTTTAGTCGCTCGGAGGGTGTTTCGACATATTCGATTTATTTGTAAGATTCGGGTAAACATGCCGACATCCAAAATCGCTATTTGATTTCTGCTATAAGATTTCAGTTCATCAGTGTCTGTCACGTTCACATTATTACACATATCTTCATATCACATATTCCCCTAACAATTAATCTCGAATACGATCAGCATTATTTTTGCTTTTACTTAGACGTCCGAAACTTTCCTCGTCCCTAAAAAGTAATTTTTCTATTCCATTCTCTAATAGCTTCTCTGGAATGAGGATGAATCGGTGCTCTTGCTTCATCGATTTCTTTTCAAGAAATCAGCATATAGTTTGAGCTCTCTCTTGTGAAGTCACCACAATATTTATAAAGCAATTATAATCGTGAACTGTTTGGTGCAACAAAGTCCTGTTGGTATAACCACTCGACAAGACCAAACAATTTTCACTCGCTGCGAAGCATGCTCCTATTTTGATGTTATGCTGTTCAGGAGGCAAACCCATACCATCAGCAATCCACATCTTTCCTATATTTGAAAGCCGTCTAGTGTAGGTATATTTCTCCGGTTTATGACAGCGATTTAGTTGCGGGCAATTAGGAAGTGGTTGAAAGAGTGACTTACTTGAAAATAAAATAGTTCCCCATTTTCTTTTCGCATCAGTCCAAATCGACTCTGCGCTTCGTTATATTTGAAATGTACAACTCTAAAGTTCATTCCCCCACGTATTTGAAAGCCTGCAGCTCCGAAAGAAGACCAAAATTTCTACTTCTTTACCAGCACTTTTTTGTTATTTTTTTATACTCACCCATCTAATTCTATGCATCGAATTTTGTTACAGTCTATTTATTATACATTGAGCAGTAAAAATCATATCCTGGTCTCCATGTGTTGCCACCCTCCAATACACAGCATTTACTTTACATGATACATACAGCTCTCTATACTACTTTGCCCATTTGAGTCACAATGGTTCAACAGTGAAGGCTGTTTTCGGTCAGGTGTTGCACAGTGGGCGACGTGGACTAAATCGTTTCAATTCGACCAATACCCAAGCATAAAATATTACCAAGAATTAGACAAACCTGATTGGGAAACGCTAGAAGTGCTATAACAGCTGTATGACGAAGACATGACCTGCGTTTAACTGATATAAACAGTTTGTTCATATGTGATGTACGTACCGGTCGACAAACAAAAACCAAAAGAAAAATTAATGGGGTTCAATGTGTGTACGTGTAAACTGTATACAGACTGTGGATGATATGGCATCTGTATCTTGCATCATCCATGGCAGATGTCACACAATACTCTTGGAGGACCTACACATCTTCCTGTTTAACAGATTACAGTGTGTAAAGGATGCTGATTGATGAATAACCCTTAGGATTGCATGACGTTTTGTGATGAATTAATTGAGAGTTCATAAGCAGATTCAACGTTATTGCAATATATACAGTAGCGTCTAAACCACAGATGTAATATATGTCTTGAAACACTTGGTGTTACAGGAAGGTATGCATGAGTATGGTATACAACGAAATCAAAACTTGAAGAAAAAACATTTATACTTGAAAAATACGCAATATTATAGTTGCAATATCACAAACGGATGCAAGCCAGAATTATAATAATAAGATCAGAAAGCAAAATAAAGTGAGAAACCCCCAAAATGGAGCTTAATAGAATATACATTCACCCCTAGCAGCGATACAAGTCTGATAACAATGCTGCATAGTACGGGCAGGTGAAGCGAAAAAATATTGTGGCAGTAGCTCCCATTATTCATGCGGAGCTATTGTGAGAGCATAAAATGTGGTGGGTGGCCGTGATCGCGAAGCAGGTCGCTTTGCTAGGTTGTCCCAAGCATGTTTAGTTAGATTTAAGGCCGGTTAACGCAGTTGCAACTCTAAAAGGGCAATAATCTGACTTTCAAGAAAAGGCGTTCACTTGACTTTATGAGGGCGGACATTGTCATTGATCAAGAAGAAATTTTCTCCCACATGTTGCCGAAACTCTCTGACAATATCTGTAGCAGTTTTGCCTTGTCCATTCACCCTGGTGGTTTCCAGTAGAGACGTTCTTCAGGTGTTGTTAATACTGGCCAACAACATCACCCCGCCACTTTCTTATTGATCGCTTTCGATGATGTTGGAAGGATCCTGTTCTGTTCCCTGTTCTCCTCAGATGATGCACCGTCGAGAATCAGACTATAGAGTAAGTCACGACTCAGCACTGAATAATACGAACGTCCAATTTTCATCTGCCCAATGACTGTGATCTCGACAACATTCTAGACGATTTCTTCTCTGATCAGAGTTCAAAAGCACACAAACTATCGGTCACCTTGCATTCAGTCAACTATCCCCATGCCTTTTATCCACAGTTTTCCGAGTTATCTGCCTTCCTGATGCAGCAGCAGAGTCTAATGCCAGTTGACGGATGCTACTCCAATTGTGGCGCCTGGCTTTTATTAGCAAATAACGATCTTCGCTTCCAGATATAACTTTTGAGTGGCCTTGGCTGGTCTTCTTGACGTTTCTCCCGTGTCAATCAACAGTCTATAAGGACGATTAACCACTGAGGAATTCACTCTGAGTTATCTTACTAGGTTGGTCTGTGACTGTGCAGTTTCTTTCAAGTCTTTCCATGGTTCCCCAGCGTAAAACGTCATTTAACAGTCGTACTTTAGTCATTTCTAAGCTGTTCAGTATCATTGGCATCATCTGACTTTAATGAACACTGATAATCAACACCTTCGTATACTTTAGTAGATGTATTTTTAGAGCCCAAGGCTACAGTCACTTGCTATACTGGTGTCAACTCTTCGTTTCTACCATCAAGTTTGTCTTTATACATTAAAACGAATACAAATATGTTTTTGACCATGCACAGATATCATACGACATTTTAAAACAATTATTTATCACTTTTTGCAAATTTTGCTTTAATTTTGGACACTGGTGTAGTAACGGGCAATGAATCTTGTTTTTCCTGGACGATCCACACTTGTGCATTTCCATTATCTCTACCCAAGAAAGTCCAGCTGAAACAGACCCAAAAGCGAAGTGATATTGAAGTTGCTTTACCATTGTAAATATTCAGGATTACAATGCAGTTAATGAAATAGTTTCTCTCTCTCTCTCTCTCTCTCTCTCTCTCTCTCTCTCTCTCTCTCTCTCCATATATATGGCATACGGAACTTCAAGTTCATCGCCGTAGTAACATACGTTCTGCATTGGATTTAATCCTCGACAAAATGTAGCCAGTTTTCATCACGAACGCCTACTTCTCGAAGATCGTTTCTAATACTGTCCTCCCGACGACGCCTCGGTCTTCCCAATGGTCTCTTTCCATCCGGCTTTCCAACAAAGATAGAATATAATCTTCGTTTTTTTTTCATCCGAGCTACATGGCCAGCCCACCTTAGTCGCCGCGATTTGATTATTATTACAATATCAGGTGAATCGTACAGTCCGTGGAGTTCTTCATTATGCAGTCTCCTCCAGTCAACTCGTCCCGTTTTGGCCCGTATATCTTTCTCAGAAGCTTATTTTCAAACACTCGTAATTTATGTTCATCTGCTAGGGTCATACTCCAACTTTCGCAACCGTAAAGTATTACCGGCAGAATAACCGTTCGATATGTATTTCCAATTTCAATTCCCTTGATATTAATCGCATTGTTAGAAGTTTTTGGACTGAATAGAAACATGCGTTGCCCGATAGTAAGCTATTTTCATTTCTTCTGTGACCTCATTTTTGCTCGTTATGTATGCTCCCAAGTATTTAAATTTGTTCACTTTCTCTATGCTTTCATCCTTAATTATTATATTTTTATTTCCTTCATTCCCTGTGTTTCGGCTGTTATCATGTTCATCATGTTTACCTGTAAACCTATCTCATCGCACGCTTCTACTAAGACATCGGTGTTACTTTGTAGTGCATCTATATTGTCCCCTATTAAATCTACATCAGCCGCGTATTCGAACAGTTAATTCAAACCATTCAATGCTTGTCCCTTTTTGTCCCCTTTTATTTTCTGAATCGCATATTCTAACGCAAAGTTGAACAGTAATGGCGATAAGGCATCGCCTTGTTTCAATTCGTTCTAATCTTGAAACTATTTGACATATTATTATATTACCTATCCGTACTCTGCTTATTGGATTGCTGAGACACATCTTCACTAGTTGAACTAGTTCTATTTACGGTGTTTCTAATAGGTTGGGCAGTAACAGCAAGCTTGGACAAATTTAAGACGAAAGTGCCACAGGTAGGTTTTCCACAAGAGGGCCTTGAAATGGTAGAAAATCAACAATGAAATTACACAAACGTCTTATTAATCTGAGCATTTTATAGGATAGTGCTGCACACTAACTACAAAAATTGTTCGAAATAGTACTTTACACAGCGTCTCATTCTGCCTCGCACATACTGCAATGTTTGTAGAGTGGTTCCCAGAGTGTTCCTAGTTCCAATTTGCTCACAACCTGCCACAATGCGTTAGTACAGAATATGTGATATCTAGTACCGAAGTTACATACAAAACACTCTTGAGGTAAAGTTCAATGGGTGTAAGTCCAAAGATGATGGAACCATGTCACTGGTTCACTACGTCCGATCCACCTGCTAGGAAAGTTCCCGTTCAGTAATGTGGGGACACTCCGCTGAAAACCAGGCGGTGCACCATCACACATAAGGTTCAGCCATTAACGATCAGGAAGGGAGGTAGATCTTTCAACAGCATAGACAGTTCGTCAGCCATGAACTTTTCGCAGACATCGCCGGTTAATAGCAGAGGTGACTTTTATGGTCATTAGAAATGGTCCCCCATCATTCCCGGCCACCTAATGATAGCAAATTTATTCTGATAGCGACCTTCCACATCTCGTGTGGATTCGCTTCTGCGCACGGATGTTGACTGAGGAAATAGGTTAGCCTATAACCCGTGAATTTGTCTTTGTACGAAACAGGAGGTTGAAGTGGAAAGTTTGGAGTAGTACACACACTGTTATACTAGATACTAAGGTACTCCGTGAGATTTCAGGTGATACACACAATACTGTCATTCGACCATTATCTGTTTTACGTTCTTTCTGTCTTTTAATGATGCATGGACTATTGTATCTAGTTATTTCAGGACCTCGTTTGCCTGTGGTGCTTGTACGTACTTTGGGTGACTTCAGTCTACCATCGGAGATTGTAGTTATCCATGCTATTGCAGGCGTTAATGAAGGTATTCTAATGTTTTTCGGTCGGGACAAAGTAGGGAAACTGATCATGATACAGTGCACGTGCTCGCGAGGTATTATCTTGTGCTACATGTACAAGGAAGAGGAGGAGAAAGACATCAAATGAATATCCGCATACTCATAGTTTGTACCGTATCCTACTTTCACTGGTCCATGAGAGTCAACACAATCTGGAACTACTGAGAAGGTCACAACCACGCAGCACCTCACGTTACTATACTGAACACATACCTGCTTATTCTTATGTAGGGACAATATCTCAGTTTCTGCGCTTTTTTATGAATGCACCTACTTTGCTCCTCCCACACAGTCAACACACGTTGACGCTAACAGCATGAAGGTATTATTCTCCATTAAATTGATGTGCTCGGCACGAAGTCGTTGTTAGTATGCACGCTAATTTCGCTAGTAGTATCACTTTGCGTCTCCAGACTTATCTATAGGCAACACCGTCAACCACCGTCCTCATGTATCGACCTAAGGTTGCCATCTGTTTTTATGTATGATGTCATCTGAAGACATAAATGAAACTTCGGTCCCAGATATGCATGTTGTGCGCCAATGGATTGTGGCAGGTTGTGAGCAAGTTAGAACCACATCAAAGATATCGCAGCGTGTGGGAGACAGTATGGAACTGAGCATTGATTCTGGCTTGTTTGCCAATTGAAGCTATTTCGACTTTTATTTAAGTTTGTGTGCAGCAATGTCCAGTAAAGTGACCATTTATGGGACATTTCTGTATTTTCATTGTTGATTTGCTTCTATTTCAGAGCCCTCTAGTGCCAAAACTAATTATTTCAGGACACATGTTCATATGGCACTTTCGTCTTATTTTGGTCCAACGATGCCTTGACCCCAATATTCTCCAATCTTTTAGAGAATTACTACTGAATATATTATTAACTTAATTTGAATATAAAATAATATATAACACATAATAAAATTCTTGCTTCATCTCCATAATTCTACTACTGTTAACAGCGCTTCAGTTAAAAAAAAACTAACATAATACAGAATAGTTATTAGTGAATTCCATACGTATTCAAATTATTTGCTCATGAAGAACCAAAATATGTAAAAAGGGTAAAGTGTGATGTGTATAGCACGTCCACGGGACCTCCTTCAATAGACTTTTATGGACATTCATTGAGATACCAAATGACTGATTTTGAACAATAACGTTATTTGGATATGACGAGAATGGTTGTAATAACGTAGAGAAGAGCAAGCAAAGATGACACTGAGCAGATGTCTTATAAATGCTAGATCATATAATATTGGAAATGCACAGCTTACGATATCGATTTACGACTATTCGTTTGTGTCATGGTCTTATACAGCACTCACGAGATACGAGAAGGCTACATTATTTTCAAATATTTTGTGTTCTCAATGGTCGTTAGACAGTTTTCAGTAGCAGACGCGTATAACATCGTTATTTGCACACTTTTGAAAAGGGCAACTTAATGTCTCCTGGTTGTTTGGCCACCATTATTCTTAGTTTTACAAGAGATGACATTTTCAAAGATAAATAACGCATTGTGCCGTGTTATTTCCAAGGTAATAGAAACTTTCTGTGCTGTATATTTTGATATCTCTGCTTTTGGAACAGAAAAAAGTAGTAATTGCTATCATAAAACAAGTTTTTGTGTCCTTTCCCTCCTCGGTTCTTATGTAACGACGTAGAAGAATTAGGTCATTCTCTGCCATATAACGTAGGGGCAAAAAAATATGTGTACATTAAACTTGAGAAATAGGGTAAGACAGATCTTTGCAATGATGTGGGAACGAAACAATGATGACATTACTCACGGTCCAATGACGCAGAGAGAATCGTAAAGGCGGGTCTTGATTGCTTTCTGTGGGGGGAATTTTAGGGTTATTATTTGTCTCGCTGCTTTCTCCAGCTGCTTGTCGTGTGAAGGAAAAAAGAGGAAAACCACCACACAAGAACTATACGAGGAAAACAACAAAAGTGCTAAAGTTTCATACTGTCACATGTTGCGCTTTCAACAGTCTTCTTGTTTGTCATCCTTGGAAAAAAACAGAAACAAACAATAAGAATGGTGGATGCCGGGAAATTATTATGTCTCTGTAGGTTGCGTGTTAAACAATGTCTAAAACAATTATTAGTTAGACGTTCCTTTAGATATTCAGAGCAGTTCTTTCTATACATTATCTATAACTACGGGAGATGACAAAATTAGATGGAAATATTTCTGGAACAAATTCCCCACACTCCAAGCATGATGATAGAACACTTCAACCTTTGTCCACACAATGCGTAGCTTCGTAGCTACCAGGTCCAAAATTATTTTGGTATGTCACAACTGTTGGCTTAGAAAATGACAATAGATGTTGTACCAAAAGTGTACTTGTTTGATTAAACAGTACATCAAGGAAGGGAGTCCTCACAACAGTATTTTATTGTGATGGAATTAATGGTGCACAGTATAGATAAACACCTAGCGATTGAATCATAAACTTTGGTCAAGTACATTCTTTGGCAGCAGTACAACTTCAATTTACTATACCGAAACGATTCATGATTTGTTGAGATATGATCACTTTTTAAGATGCCTCGCTAATCTAGCTGCTTTTAGCTCTATAAATACCCATTTTGATAAATTCTGTCTTATATCTTTGAA
This sequence comes from Lepisma saccharinum, assembly GCA_022664845.1. NCBI lineage: Eukaryota > Metazoa > Arthropoda > Insecta > Zygentoma > Lepismatidae > Lepisma > Lepisma saccharinum. The sequence continues at coordinate 5,132 of JAGDQP010029659.1, read as the reverse complement.
ACACCATACATATAATATAAGGTTCAAAACAATTAGACTGAAAAATTGGCGGAAGACTATAATAGATTGTGATTAAGCGGAAAGAGTTAGAAAACGAATATTTAGATTGAACTGTTGTCAGTTTTCAAATAATTTTATTTTCCTTCAATTCACCACAGAATTTTAAGAAGTTGTGTAAAAATAATACTTTTAATTTTAGTGTGTCTTCACATGAATCCATTTCTTCATCCAGGGCCCCTGCCAAACGTTCCTGCAGCTGCGCAATGCCCTAATGGGAAAGTGGGGAAGAGGGTCTTGGATTCAAAGAAGGCTGTGAGTGCTTGCTTCTCTCTCCCTCATTGGTATATGATTTCCCACGAACGTGAGTGTCCAGGAAATGAAAGAGGTGATTCTGTTTGATCAAGGTCCGGAGAGTACGGTGGATGGTATGGTGTCTCCAAGCCAAGACGCTGTGTGTTATCCCTGGCCACCAACGCAACATGAAGCGTGGCTTTGTTGGCAAGGAACAATATAACTTGCGATTCACTAATGCTGGCTCCTGCTGCTGAAGTACCTGTTACTCATGTTCCAACTTCTCCAAGAACATCTCCGTAGTGTTGGTTTGGTCCAGTTGTATCATCTAGAAGTGCAACATTTGGCTACTAGTCCACAAAGCATGATCTTGCGTGGGTGTAGATACGGTATGGTCTTTTGATGTGCGACATAGGGCCCTGCGGTGACAACCAATGTCTGGTACTCTTGGTAGTCTCCTATAGGACAAACATTTCGTCACTGGAGACCACTCAATCGAATATGGGTATGTTTTGGTGCCGAGAAAGCAACGCTAAGCAAGCTGTCACTCATTGGTCCTTCTTGGATTCCGATGGCTCTTACTACTTGGTCCTTGACGGTTTCCGACAGTGTGTGAAGTACCCACTTGCTCAATTTACACGCCTTCCATGAGGTGCAGCTGAAGTATGACTGATTCGTCACAGAACTTGAAGCGTTCGGCAAGCTCAAAACAGGTTTTCTGTTGCCCTTCCCTATGGCTGCCGTCAGGCCTTGTCATCCAGGCCCTGCGAGCGCCTGATGCAGGGTTCATCACAGCAGAGGCAAATCTCCCAACCTGAACTTCTGGAACGAATGCCAGCGGTTCATTCATTCACAGTGGTATCCTCAAAGTTTTGACGTATTAGACAACTTGATTCGACTGTGAACAAATCCACTTTGAAGTCATAAAGCAGACAACATAGAACGACCTGATTCGACACCTACGTTTGTCTTCGCCACTACTATTACTGCTGTGAGTGCGCAACACCCCAGTTTTGGTCACGGTCAGTGTTCTTACCCCGATCGCTTTTTCCAGCCCCCTGAGACACTTATTTCCGTATCAGTGATCACGTCTTCCCATGCAAAGTAAAAGCGAGGACTTTAGGTAACTTTGTAATTTGAAGAAAATCTTTTGTAGTCGATTCGCAACTCTAACAACTGCGGCGTCTATGGCACAGATAGTGCCTCTATGATCTGACCCATTAGCTAAATTCGAAGTTTGGTTCGGCTACGCGCAACTGTATGAGAGCAATTTAAAATATTCAAATTTGAAATTGGTTGTCAACACTGAAAACTTCGTTGCTTGCCTCTATGGCATATAACAGTACCTATACAGCAAATTTTATACAGATATGTGCAGTGGTATGAGAGCTATTTAAAATATTGAATTTGTAAACTTTGTTGGCATCACTGAAAACTACGACTCGTGTGGTGTATGGAGTAACTCTATTATCTTTCCCTACATCTAACAGCCAAGTGTGCTTTCGATACGAAAAACGGTATGGGGGAAATTCAAATACTATGTTTTGAAATTGGTTGGCAAACACTGAAAACTTATGCGCCTGCGGCACCGGGAGTACTTCTATGATATATACTAGTACCGTGCACATACACTGAAGTGTCAAAAGTCATGGGATTCCTACCTAATAACGTATGGGGTCCCCTTCAACACGGCGAAGTGAAGCAACTCGACATGGCAGGGTCAAATAACTAGTAGTTCGCTGGAGGAATGTGCAGTCGTGCAGCCATGATTGCCGTCCACACTTCGCTGATTGTTGAAGGTGGAGGATGCTGAGCACGAATAGTTTGCTCGATGATATCCCACATGTGCTCGAAAGAGCTTATGTCTGACGATCTAGGGGGCCAAATCATTCGTTGGAAATTGCCCGAATGTTCCTCTAGCCAGTAGCGAACCATTACGGCTCGGTGACGTGGCGTATTGTAATCCTGGAAAATCCCATTTCTGGCAAGGTACGAAATCCAGAAAGTGCAAGCAGCTGAACATAGCGCTGCCTAGTCAATATCCGGTTCAAACGGAGCAGAGGACTCAAACCATGTCAAGTAAATACGCCCCACACCATTAGCTTGCACAGTGCCTTGTTGACAACTTGGGTCCGTGGCCTCATTGAGTCTTCGCCATACCCGGACCTTACCATTCGCGCGTACCAATTGGAAACGTGACCTATCTGATCTCGCTGCATGTTGCCAGTGCTCTAAGGCGTAATCCACGTGTTCCCGAGTCTATATGAGTCGCCGCCGCCAATGGTAATGCAATATTTATTGCATTCATTTACATGTACAATGTATGAACAAGTCAAACAATATACCGTGTCGGAACAAGAGTCGATCCTCGGCTGCGATACCCCATGGAAACCCAATTGTGCTGTATTGACCTCTGAGACACGTTCGTGGGACGTCCTGCATTGATTCCTACTGCCATATCACGTACTGTTGCCCGGACGAGTCTGCCCAGACGTCGCCGATCGCGGTCACTCAGTACCTGTGGACGACCACTGCGTTATCCCTGATAGGTCGTCGTGCCTTCAATGCAGTACTCACGGTCCACCCTTGACACTGTGAAGCGAGTAAATTCAATGTCGGTACGACTTCCAAAATCGCATGCCCCATTCATCTAGCACCAACTATCATCCCGCTTTCAAACGCTGATAATTCCCGTCGGATTGCCATCACCACAGTACATGACATTACACTACGCTCACAGAAGTTCAACTGACTACAATGCAACTTATTCGCGCCGTTCTACCGGTTTGCCGCGTTGTTACCGCCCCATCAATTACTACAGTTACATTTGTTTTGTAATTTTTAATATAATTTCTAAGATATTGCTGACCTAATATTGTATTTCAAAAGTGCCAAAAATATTATTTGTGTTTCCACAAGGAATATGCTTGCGAAGTTCGTATGTGTGTGTGTGTTTTTTTACCTAAACACAGATTTTAAATGTTTCGCATTGTCTATTAAACCTGCACTAACAATGGCTAAGAATGATGAAAAAATGCTATTGTCTTTTTTAACTGATAAGAAAATTTCTGAGCATTGTTGAACCTCTAAGAACAAAGGAATGGTTATTTCAACCAAACAAAACAGCAGCGCCAGTTTTCTCCTGCTGTACTTCAGTCTCTGACGTGCAGGAGAGTTGTTGCAATGTCCCGCAGGCATAATTAAGAGATATCTTTCAAACTACAAGTTATTAAGTATGCTAAAGAGAATGGGAATAGAGCCGCAGAACGTCGTTTTGGGCCACCACCAACGGAAAAGATGATTCATACATGGAGAAGACAATAACATGAACTCAAGGAATCAAAACGCAGCAAAGGAGTCGTGAAATGGCCACAACTGGAAGAAAACACAAGAACAAGGGTACTTGACCAAAGAAGGACTGGAATATCATTGTTTTCAAAGATGATAATTTACAAAGCAAAATGCATAGCAGATGGAAGAGGTATCAATGATTTCCCAGGTTCAGTTTCGTGATGTTTCCGAGTCATCAGAACAAGTAGCCTTTCTATGCGTGTTAAAACAAAAAATGCACAAGAAAATGCCGGATGAATATGAGGACAAAATTTTAGGTTTCACAGATACGTCATTGAAGCCAGACGTAGCAACAATTTTTAACTTTCGCAAATAGCAAATATAAACGAGGTTTCTCTTACAATTGACGTGCCTTCAAATAAAGCAGTTGATTCGATAGGTTCAAAAACTGTAACTGTGAAAAGTACTGGTCATGAAAAATCTCCTGTTGTGTTATCATGTTGTGCTGATGGAACAAAATTGAGGCCATTCTTGATATTCAAAAGAGACATTACTAAAGGATCAACTGGACATTACCACTGGATTCATGATAACGAGAAAGGATGGATGGATGAAAATGGATTGAAAATTTGGATATAAAATGTGTGGTCTAGGCGTCCTGGTGAATTACTGAGGAAACCTTCTTTACTTGTTTGGGATGAATTCCGGACCCACAAATCAGTAACACTTCAGATGGTTCTGAAGATGACATACTGTTTCAAAACAATGATAGCTCTGTTTCTGGTATAACAAGTGATGAACAACTTTCAAATTATTAATTTCATGCAAGGTGATAGCAACAATTTAAATTGAATTTTGTCTTTCTGTCACTTCTTATTTAATCACAATGTCGATTGTATATTTCCAATTATATCGAGAACAAAGCCGATTTTATCATATCTTCGTGAATATGTATTGGCTTATTTTTACTTGTAGAATATTCTGAAGAATTTGGTCTGTATACTACTGTTAGATCATAGACCCTATGTACGTGTACAGTCACGGAAATAGGTATTTCGGGAACATAACACTTAGTTTTTCATTTAACTTGTATTTATGGATTAGGAAGGTATCTATGACCTGAACCTGTCACTTACAGTTTCTCAGACATGTCACGACTTAGGCATGGCTGAGTGTCTGGCCATAAGTAGAAGTTAAATAAAATCCTAAATACTACGTTTTCGGTAAACGTTTTACGTCACTTTCAATTATTGTACACCGTATATAGAACGAAAGTAATGAATAGCCAACATGCTTAAAGGAAAGAAATTAAGATACACTGAAAAATGATATAGTTGATGAATATGTGTACATAGACCAAATGCAAACTTAAGGTGAGTAAGAATAACGTTTTTGTTCAGATGATTTCTTTGTTAAACATTAGCTGTAATACTTTAGTATGACATAAATTAATTACAAATATAATAAGTACAGTTATTTTAAATTGAAATTAACTTTGGCGCTTACCTTCGACAGGAAACTGTTTCTATAAGAAAAGTTGCTTAGTGTTT